>PVIC010015545.1:0-35066 GCA_004025085.1 Thryonomys swinderianus
TTGGAAACAAAAAGAAATAGCATGTATATAAGGGGTGGGGGGTTGTGGGTGGGTAAGGATATGGGTAAAAATGAGAATTAACTTGTGTCATATAAGGTACAAATTCCCCAGTGTTGAGTGTGATTGTGAGCTGTATATAAAATGTACCAATGAAGAATTCAATAAAAGTAAAAAAGATAAAGTTGGCTGAACTTCTCTCAGTGGCTCTGTGCCTGCCCCACAAGCACAAGGTCCTGAGTTTGATCTCCAGTACAGAGAAAAATAAAATAAGTTGAGGTCCCAGTTGTTGACTCTTTATAGCATTTCCCATGTTGTGTGGGTTATATTCATGAAGTCTTTGCCTGTTCCTGTGTCTGCAAGCATTCTACCTAACCTATCTTCCCAGCAGATTTAGTGTTTCTCTTTTAATATTTAGATCTTTGATCTATTTCAATTTTAGCTTAGTGCATGTTGAAGGTTATGAGTCCTGTTTCAATCGTCAGCATGTGGAAAGCCACTTTTTCCAGTAGCGCTTATGAAATAGGATATCTTTCTTCCAGTGAACGTGTTTGGCTTCTCTCTCAAAGATAAGGTGGTTGAGTATGTCTGGAGTTGTTTCCACGTCTTCTGATCCATTAGCTGTAAGTCTTGTTATCTCTTTCTGGAATATTCTTCAGAACATTTTGTAGTGCTGGTTTATTGATAATGAATTTCTTCAGGTGTTCTTTGTTATGGAAATATCCTATTTTCTATCAGTTTTTGAAAGATAAATTTGTGAGGTACATCAAGCAAGTCTTGAGGTTGTTTATCTTTACAGTTTGAAATACTTTTCCCCAAGCTCTCCTTGACTTCAGGATTTGTGTTGAGAAGTCTGCTCTGATTCTGATGGGCTTTCTTTTATAAGTGATTTCTTTCTTTTCTGTAATAAGTTTTATTATATTCTGTTCTTGTGTTGAATTTTTGGAATCTTGAGTATTATATGCCTGGAGGATTTATTTTTTGTTTTTGATCATCACTAATTGGAAACCTCTATGATTTATCTATATGTCAATTTCTTTTTCCCTGTTTGGAAAACAAACGATTTGCTAGTATTTCTATGAATAGGTTTTTATGTTGTTTGTGCTATCTCTTGTTTTTTTCTTTGACTCCAATTAATGTTATGTTAGTCTTCTTTGTATCATCTAGGTACTGCTGGACTAATTTCTCATGATCTCTTGTTATTTTTAAGAGAATTCTCTTTTCATGATCAGTACTCACAATCCTGTCTCCTATATATGATGCTGTTTCCTCTCATTGGCTCATTCTATGGCATATACTATCAATGGATTTTTTTATTCTCCAGGATATCTGAACCTGTTAGGATTTCATTTTTTCCTATGCTAGGTGTTCATGATTTCCATCATTTTCCTGAATTCACTTATTTTTTTTTTTTTGAGACAGTCTCGCTTTGTAGTTCAGGCTGGCCCTGAGCTCACTATGTAGCCCAGGCAAGCCTCGAACTCAGCAATCCTCCTGTCTCTGCCTCCCGAGTGCTGGGATGACAGGAGTGAGCCACCACGCCTGACTTTTTTGGAGTTTTAAAAATAATGTCTCATTATGTGGTTTAGATTACCTTTGAGCTCATTATGTAGCTCAGGCTGGCCTTGAACTTGCAGCAATTCTCCTGCCTCAGCCTTATAAGTACTGGGGTACAGGTGTGTGCCACCAGGTCTGACCTTCATGTGGTCCTTTCAAACTTAATGGCCCTTATTCCATAATGACCTTGATGGTTTGTAAGTATATCTCTTCTTGCTCAATATCAAAGGGCCAGGGACATAATACCACATGGATCTATGGAATCAATGGGCTCACTGTTAAATTAATGTGAGTTCACACTCTCAACCCTGATGTATAGAAACTCTGATTGCAAGCAGCAACCCACAACAGACTTTTATGTCTCAGAGTTGATGAATGGTATCTAATGTGTCCTGGCAGAGCCGGGAATTTCCCTTTTCCCAGTGCACAGTAGCTGTGGTAAAGGGCTGCATATCTCTCTGGGTTAGGTTTGGAAGAAGACGGGCCATTTATACTGTGGTAATACTGTAGAATTCTTCCTTAAAAGAGACCTCACCTCCCCCTATAATTAAGGATCTGAAGGCCTGTGAGCAGGCTAAGTTGGGAGCCAAATAAGAAACTGGGATTTCTCACTATGGCAGCTTGAGTTGGATTTATACTAAACCATTTCCTTCTGTAGAGATTTAATTGCCAGTGTAGGAGGCTGCCTATTTCATTATTTCTAGGAAACTTGCATGATCACTGCGGGTCTGAAAACTTTGTTTATGCCCACTCTATTCTTTATTGTGGCAATTTGCCCACTTGTAAGTGATGGCAAAGTACATTACCTGGCCCCATTTCTCTGTGATTTAATCATTAGTGTCGAGAGCAGGGAGCCCAATTCCACATTGGCATCTACACTGTTGTAGTGGTACCTTGGTTCACAAAATTAATTCATTCCATGATTCTGGAAAAGATGGTTGTGTATATCTGATCAAGAAAGAAGACTGGCAGCGTTCATTGCCCTATGTAAAGTTCTCAAACAATACCAAACTGTTGCCCAACCAAATTGTTCACGAACAAAGGCGTTATGAACTGAAATGCCACCGCAATTTCAGTATACGGTGGAAGAAAACCATCACAAGGTTTTTCAAGGATGCTTTTCAGAATGTATCGAGGAAAGATCATCTTTTGATCTCTTTTAAAACCTAGAGGAGAGTCATGAATAAGCAGGTCCGATATAACAGATCTATTCCAACTTTCTCCTCTCCCTATTCTGTGTTCCTTCAAAGTACATTAAAGAAGTCTGATGACCTCTCTGACTGCTTGCCATCATCGATCTTAAATAACTCATTTAATGGGCATTAAAAACAATACTCCCAGGTGCTCTAGTTAACATATTAAAATCAGTTTCATACAAGTGATCCATATGGATAAATCCAACCAAATATAGTATTTTCCTTTATAGTCTAATATTCTTTGAACGCATTCCATATCTACTCTTCAAATTCTATCTCTTTTCTAAATACATGCTGCATTAATTTTGTTGGTTTACTGAAATATAATTCTAAACAGGGTCCTAGATTCAACAAAGAATACTGAGAATAGGTTATGAGAAGAACACATATCTCCTTGTGAAGCAACTTCTTCAGGTGAGTTATTTTTAAAATATTATATCTAAACCATTGTGGAGATCAGTGTGGAGATTCCTCAGAAAACTAGGATTAGAGGTCCCATTTGACCCTGCTATTCCCCTGCTAGGAATATACTCAAAGGAATTAAAAGAATCATATCATGAAGACATATGTGCACCCATGTTCACAGCAGCTCAGTTTGTGAGAGCCCAATCTTGGAAACAACCCGGATGCCCATCAACTGGAGACTGAATAAAGAAGATGCGGGGTTTTAAAAAAATGGAGTATTTAATGAGTTCTAGTATGTATGTTGGTTATTGTGAAATAGAAAATATTTAAAAAGAAATGTGGTGGAGGTGGGAGTAATGAGGAGTAAAGAGAAAATGTGGTAGCAATAAAAAAGGAAAACAAAAGTTATGTATTTAGGGGGTGGGGCTTGATGGGTGGGTAGGTGAATGGGAAAAAATGAGAATTAAATTGTGTCAGATACTGGTACAAATTCCCATTATTGAGTGTGATCATGATATGAAGTGTATATACAATGTACCAATAAAGATAAAAAATTTTAAAAAGAAGTCAGAAAGAAAATGAATGCACCTCAAATAGAGGTTAAAACAAACAAACAGAAAATGGAGTATTACCCTGACATAAAGAATGAGAAGTTTGAGTCATTTATGTGCAAATGGACACACCCTGAGGACACACTAATAAGTGAAAGAAATAGGTCACAGATATGTAAATACCGTATGTTTTCTCTGGTATGAGAACCTGTCGATGTAAATAAGTTCTAGAATGTATGCTAGATTTTGTGAAATAGGAAATATTCAAAGGGAATGTGGTAGGGGAAAGTAATGAGGGGAAAAATAAATATGATTTGAAAAGAAAAAGAACATGTATATAGGGGGTGGCGGGTTGTGGGGTGGGTAAGGATATGGGTACAAATGAGAATTAACTCGCGTCATATACTGGTACAAATTTCCCAACGTTAAGTGTGATTGTGAGCTGTATTTAAAAGGTACCAATAAAGAATTAGATTTAAAAAGATTATATGCAAGATAAGAAAGAGTCCTTTTCACTAATGTGTTTGCAGTAGATTGGCTACTGCTTCTTGATCTGCCCCGATCTCAGCGTCCCAAGTTTTAGAGCCCGCAGTGTCCCCGCTACTGCCTAGTATAACTTCAAGGCGCTGTGCACGCGGCTATAAATTTTGAATTCTTAAGTTCAGACATTGGTTCTAATTCTCAGTTCTGACCTCCCTGAATACCAGTGGATTCATTCATGGGGTTCTTTACGACAGCCAAGGAAGCCCTGATGCTCATGCTTTGCTTGTATTCTGAGAATTTAAGTCGGTCCATTCATTTTGCATCTTGCTGCTCAGACCACCCATTGATATTGTGCTTTAGAGGCATATTCTCTTCAAGACAAGCATTAAATATTGGAGTCACTCAGGACTTGCTAATAGACTCTGCCAGCTCATCAAAGTCAACATACACAAAATGTAACTCATGACTCCTTTTGTATTAGTTCCTCCTCCCACATGCCTTATTTCAGCAGATTCTGGGGCAAACCATGCAGCTAACAATGGAAAATACTTTGATATCATTACCAATTCTTCCCTCAGTCACCACTACCCATATCCACTCTGTAATTAATGATAGTGAACTACTAAAATCTTACAACAGTAGAAAAAAGCTTCATGAGTGCAAAGTGCAGAAAGATTGTATTTTCTTTACTTTTAACCTGCCACATAGCACATAGGAGGTTGCTCATAAGACCTGCTGATTAATTTGAATGAATCAATAATTTGCCAAATGAATAAGTGTGATCTTTTCTCTTCCTTCTTATTGTTAGTCTTGAACTGCAGGTCACCATCCCTGCTCATTAAATGACCACAATGCCTTCCTAATTATTTCCTCTAGTTTAAGTATTTTCTGCTTCAGTCCATCCATGACACTGTAGTCAGATGGAGCTCTCCACTCGGATCGTCTCTTTGAATCCCTTAGCATTTTAATGATGAAACTGTACCACTGTCCTCTGTATTTTTCACTAAGGAAAACTAAAACCCTGGGCAATATGTATGAGACAAAGACTGCAAAATGTAGAGAAGAAGATCCATCAGCTAGGAATTTGGGGACCCCAAAAAACGGCACAGTGGTGAACTCTCTGGGTTCTCCTTTTGCGTCATACATTTAAGACTGGATATGAAGGGCCGGAGATTTAGCTCAGTGGTTCCGGCTCCTGCCTAGCAAGTGCAAGGTCCTTGGTTCCAACCCCGGTAATCACATACAACAATACCAGGCGTGGTGACTCACACCCATCAGCAATCAGTACCACACACCACAATGCCGGTTATGGTAGCTCAAGCCTGTCATCACAGCACTTGGGAGGCAGAGGCAGGAGGATTGCTGAGTTTGAGGCCAGCCTGGGCTACATGGTGAGCTCAGGGCCAGCCTGAACCACAAAGCGAGACCCTGTCTCAAAAAAAAAAAAAGACTGGATACAAAGAAGGAAATAATTAGGAAACATCAATGGAGTAAAGGCCAAAAATGTCCTAACAAAAGGTTTTTCTCTATAATCAAAGTTCAGGAAAAGGTCAGCACAATAAATAAAACTAAACATCTTTAGAAAATAATTGTTTTACTGTAGTCATACATCACATTTAGACTGTGGCTCCAATCCTAACCTTGGTCGCAAATGCCAAATGAAGATTTATGACTTCCGTTCTTGGCGTGCCCTAAATCCTCACAACCACTGGAATGGTGTCAGAGCAGGTTTAGTGGAAATTCGGGTGTTTTACTACCATCCAGTGATGAAACACCAGTCTTCTTGCTTTTCCACAGAAGGCCTGAGGAGGCCATATGGGACACTAATAATTCACAAAAACTATTAAAATAATAACAACAGTAGACTGGAGTAAATATATATATGATCTCACCCACCTACTAAAGCTATACAAAAAGTTAACATTGAAAATCACTAAAGTAAATCTAAATACCATTCCATAAAACAGTAGGCCAGGAAAAGAAAACAGTCAAATGAAAAACTGAGATTATGAATCAAAACATTAATAATAGTGATAAAATACAATGTTAGAACTAAGCCCCAATATATCATTATTTGCAATAAATATTGGGTCTCCAGATATACTAAATACAGAGAGTGGAAAGAGTATATACACAAATATGCTTAAACTATATATTATCTAACAAAACATATGAAATGTAAAGATATAAAGAGGGTGAAAGTAAAAGAATGGGAGATACATATCATGAAAACATTAAAATAATGTGAGATGGCTATAATAATATCATATAAATTACATTTCAGAGCAAATAAATTATCAGCGATATAGAGCAATGATATAAAAGTTCAAACCCACTAATAAGACACAGAAATTCTAAATGTTTGTGTTCTGAAAATAAAATTGGAAATACGGGAAACAGAAGCAGATTCTTCAATGGTGAATTAGAGACTCTCACAATTACAATTGGAGGCCTGAAGACCCTATTTAAGTAAGTGATAGGACACACACATAGAAAGTCACCAAGAACGTAGAACTCAATAGGATCAAATTAAAATTTATAGAACCACTTCAATATATACTGTTTACAAGTGCCCACAAAACATATGCCATGATAAATAATATGCAATGGCCTAAAATAAAAATCAAAAATTTCTAAAACTTGAAACCATATAGAGTGATTTTCTGTCAAAAATGGAACAAAAAGTTAATAAATGGAACCAAATTAGAATTCAACAATTCAGTAAGACAACATGAAACACCACTTATAAATTACACAAAATTCTTCTAAATTATCCATGAAGAAAATTTTGAGGAAAACAAAAATAATTACCTGAATGAAAAATTTAAAATATTCAAATTTGTGGGATTAAGATAAAGCAATGGTGAGAGGGAAATTTATAGCACTAAGTGCATGCGTTAGAAAAGAGAACAATTCTAAAATCAGTGATTTGGGCTCTATTTTATGAAATTGAAGAGAAAAACAATACAATGCAGTATAAGCATTAGGAAGAAAATAATAAAGAACACAGACTAATGAATTTGGAATCAGAAAACAGTAGAGAGAGTGAGATAAAGAGATGGTTCTTTGAAAGATTGATAAAATTGTAAACTTCTACAAATGATGAAAAAAGGATATGTTACCAAAAGAAGGAAGTAAATGGTCACAGACAATTTCTTTGGAGAATTCTGTCAAACATTTGCAGATGTATTTATGTCAATTTTACTTAATTTCTTCCAGAAAAATGGAATAGGGGAGGACTTTTTCCTATTTTTGAAGGTAGTTTTATTCTAATATAGTATAAATCATATAGAGATAATAAAAATAAAACCATATATAAACACAAAATTCTTAACAAAATACTAACAAATAGAGTGAAATAGAATATAAAGGAATTATACACCATTCATTAGCAAAAGCACTTTATTTCAGAGATACAAGGTTGGTTGAATATTTGGAAATCAGTCAGTGTGACTCATCATATTAACAAGCAAAAGAAGAAAATTACCCAACTGTGTTAATCAATGCAGAGAAGACAGTCAATGAAACTCAAAATTCATTCATGATGAAAATAAACTTCCAGAAAAATAGGAAAAAAAGGTAACTCACTCACTGAGTAAGTAGTATCTATGAAAAAGTATTAGGTAACTTTCATGATGGTGGAGGTATGATTCCTTTCTCTCTAATGCTGAGAAGAAGGCAAGAGTGTCTCTTTTCGCCATTCTTATCCAACACAGTGCTAGAAATCCTAGCCAGGGCACTATAGCTAAAATGAAATAAAAGCCTACATGGTAGAAAGAATGAAATACCACCATGTACTAGATTAAAACCAAAATGAACCCAAGCTCTAAATATTAAAACACAGACATTCAGTCTTTAGGAAGATAAAATAGGTAAAGCTCTTAAAGACACAGGTGTCGGCAAAGGCTTTCTAAACAGATGCCCAGCTGCACAAGAAATGCCATCAAGAATTGACAAATAGGATCACTTAAAATTAAAAAGCTTCTGCATAGCAGAGGAAACAGAGTAAAGGGGCAACCTACAGAACAGGGAAAAATTTTTCCAGCCACCCCTAAGAATGAAAATAAATATCTAGAATACAGAAGAATTAAAAAAAAATAGGGTGGGTATGGGAAGGAGAAAAAATGAGAATTAAGTTATGTCATATACTGGTACAAATTCTCAGTGTGGAGTATAATTGTGTTGGGTATTTATAATGTACCAATCAACTAAATTAAATTTAAAAAATTAGATCCCACAAAAAAAACCCTCAGTTTTGGGAAGTGGGCAACAGAAACGAATAGACACTTCTCAGAAAAACTCCGAGTGGTCAATAAATACATGATAAAATGTTCAACGTCTCTGGCCATTAGAGTAATGCAAACAAGAGCAACACAGACTTTCCATCTTTCTCCCGAAAGAATGGTTATCCTCAAGACATCAAATAGTAACAAATGCTAGTGAAGCTGTGGCAGAAAAAGGAATCCTTCTTCACTGTTGGTGGGAATGTAAACTGGTAAGGCCAGTATGGAAATTAGTACGGAGATTTCTCAAAAAGTAAAACTAGACATTTCATTTGACCCAGCTACACCTTTTCTAGTTGTCTTTGCAAAAGAGTTAAAGTCATCATATTAGTGATTCATGCTCATGTTTGTAGAAATCTTCTTTCATCAGTTTTTAGTTGAGCTTTTGATGCTGCCTCCCTATCCAGCATGATTTTTGTATTGACGTACACATGGGATTATACTAAAATCTATGTAGAACGACAAAGGCATTAAAATAATTTCAGCAATTTTAAAAAGAAACAAAAATGGGCAAATCATCTATCTGATTCAAGGTGGTCATTTTGGCTTCGAAGAAGCACTAGACGTCACACAGTTCCAGATCTGGTGTGTAAAGTACATAAGGACACACCCTGATGCCCTTCAAGCATGCCTTTCTGTTGCATGCACACAGCAGCAGCATTGCCTGGTGTTCTTTTTTTTTTTTTTTTTTTTGAGACAGGGTCTTGCTTTGTAGTTCAGGGTGGCCCTGAGCTCACTATGTAGCTCAGGCAAGCCTTGAACTCAGCAATCCTCCTGTCTCTGCCTCCGGAGTGCTGGGATTATAGGTTTGAGCCACCACGCCTGGTCACTGTGGTATGTGGTGTTGATTACTGGTGGGTGTGAGTCACCACGCCCAGCATTGTTGTTTGTGATTACTGGGGATCGAACTCAGAACCTTGCGCTTGCTGGGCAGGCGCTGGAACCACTGAGCTAAATCTCCGGCCCCATTGCCTGTTTTTTTTTGAGCACACTTTGTACTATGCAAAAAAGAACTTTAAGAACTACTTCAGGAAGTGGCAAGAATGATGAGATAATCGTATTTGAAGAAATGAGAGGTATTTTGAGGGGACTTAATCGCACTGTGTTTTTTCCTATAATAAGTTTTAACAAATGTAAACATTCACTATATATTTTGATAACAACATAGATTAAAGGTGTAGGAGACCTCTATGTAGTGTCCTTATAATTGCACATGAGCTTACAATTCTTTAAATATATAAATTAATTTTAAAATACCTTTTCAAAAAAACGTTTGATGTTTTCTCCTTTTTGTTTCTAATGGAAAAATGAATGCTATTGCATTCCCTTAAAGCCGTACATTTTCTGATCTGGGTTTACTTGGCCACACCCATCAATTCCTATTTCCTCTCTTTTATCCTAACCGTGTACAGGTCTCAGAGCTCCATGTCCTCCTTCCCTTTTCATGGCCGTTGACCCAGCTTCCCTCTCTGAGTTAGTTTTCTCTCCACCTCTTCACTTAAGTGACTCCCATTTGTCCTCCAGGTTTGGGGATGCTTTTCATTCCCAACACTTCTCAAATCTGGCTTAGCTGGCCCTACTCCAAACCCCAGCAGCTTTTTGCACTACTTCTATCGTAGTATGCCTGTCTTTTTAAAATTGAGTTGATTGGTACATTTTAGGAATACATTGTGATGACACTGCTCACTGAGAATTTGGACCCGTACACGATGTACCTTGATTATCATTGTCTCCCATAAGTAGCACTTTGTCTGAGTCAGGCTCAGTCTCTTCCACTGGGCTGTGACCTCTGGTCACTGCGATGGTATCAGCTGTGTATTTTGCTCACTGTTCCGTATCTGACCTCTCGCACAGCACACAGTGGGCGTTCAATTATTCTGTTTTGAATGGGTGAGGCAGGTCTCTGTTCCAAAGTACTGGAAACTGAAACAAGATCCATCCTAACACTGTCGCCCTAGCCAGAACTCATTCCCATCTTCCCTTTCCCTCTTCTGCTCACATTTTTCAGGGCATCTTGTGGCTCTACTTTCTTTTTTAATGATTTTAAATTTTAGGTTGTTAGTACATGTGTATAGTTCACGTTCCTTGTGTGGATCTGGTACCCGTACATAGCACATCTTCATTCCCTTTTCATCCCCTTTCCTGACCACCTTGCACCTCCTCCTATACCATCATGCCTTTCCTGTTTTGGGTTCAAATTTGCAGTACGTGATGTTTATTTCCTCATGTGTAGTCGTTAGACATACATTAAAAAAATTCTGATTCCCGGGCTGGGGATTTAGCTCAGTGGTTCCGGCACCTGCCTCGCAAGCGCAAGGCCCTGAGATCGATTACCGGTAACCACATACAATGCTGGGCGTGGAGACTCACGCCCACTGGCAATCAATACCGCATACCACAGTGCCGGGCGTGGTGGCTCACGCCTGTCATCTTAGCACTCGGGAGTCAGAGACAGGAGGATTGCTGAGTTCGAGGCTTGCCTGGGCTGCATAGTGAGCTCAGGGCCAGCCTGAACTAGAGTGAGACCCTGTCTCAAAAAAAAAAATCCTGATTCCCTTTTTTCATTCCTTAAACTTCCTTCCATCTCTTGATTGCCTTTGCCTTTGAGAATGATCTATATCCCTACTTCCTATTATCTATCTTTTATTTTTTGTTAATTTAACCTTGGATTTCTCATATAAGAGAAGCATGGATATTTAAGCTTCACTTACTATTATGATCTGAAGGTGCACCAACTGTCCTATAAATGACTCAGTTTTTCTTTCTTGATGGCAGAGTAGTACTCCGCACTGTGTAAATATCACATTTTTTAACCATTCATCTATTGATGGACATATGGACCACTTCCACGATTTAGCTATTATAAATTGTGCTGCAATAAACATGGGTATGCATGGATCACTCTAATAGGACATCTTTAACTCTTCTGGGATGATACCTAGAAGGGGAATATCTGGGACAAATGGACTTTCTATTTTTAGGTGTTTTTTTTTGAGGAATTGCCATATTGATTTTTATAGGGGTTGTATTAGTGTACATTCCCACCAACAGTGTAGGAGAGTTCCCTTTTCCCCATAGACTCTCCATCATTATTTGATTTCTTGATGCTTGCCATGCCTTCTGGGGTATGACAGATTCTCAGTGTTGTTTTAACTTGGATTTATCAATTGGCCAGTGATGTCAAGCATTTCTTCATTCATTTGTTGGCCCTTTGTATTTTTTCTTCAGTGATGTGTCTCTTCATTGCACTTGCTCATTTTTTAAATTTAGTGTCTTATTTCGGGAGTCTGTTTTTATATTATAGATGTAAGTCCTCTGTGTTAGGAATCAGTGGCAAACAATTTTTCCATTTTGTAAGTTGTCTTTCCACTCTGCTGGCTGCTGCTTCTACTGTCCAGAAGCCTTTAAATTTAATATGATTCCATTTGGTTTATTCTCAGATCTATTTCCTATGTAATTGAATTCTGTTGAGAAAATTCTCAACTATGCCAATAACTTCAAGAGTTTTGTGTATTTTGTCTTCCAGCAGTTTAAATATTTCTGGTTTAACATTTAAATCTTTGATCCATTTTTATTTTGGTTTAGTACATGGAGAGAGTTGTGAGTCAAGGTTCAGTCTTATGAGCATGGATAGCCAGTTTTCCCAGCGCCATTTATTAAAGAGTTCACCTTTCCTTCACTGTGTTTTTGACTCCTTTGTCAAACATCTAATTAATGAATATATTTGGAATTTTTTATCCTCTATTCTGTTCAACAGATCCTCGTGTAAATTTTTGTGCCACTATTACTCTATTTTTATCACCATAGCTTTGTTTCTACATAAACTTCAAGTCTGAGAATGTGCTGCCTACTGCTTTGTCCTTTTTACCCAAGATTATTTTAGCTATTCTGGGTACCTTCTGGTTCCATATGAATTCTAAGATGTTTTCTATAGTCCTGCTAGGATGCTGTTAGAATGTTGACTGGGATTGTGTTAAATCCATATATCATTTTTGGAAGTATGGTCACTTTAACTATGTGGGTCCTGTCTATCCAGGAACAAAGGCTATCTTCATTTTCGGATGCCTTCTTCAACATATTTTTTCAAAGTATTGTAATTTCTTTTGCAGAGGGCTTTCATTTCCTTACTAGGCTTATTCCTAAGTAGTCATTCTTTCATGAAACTATTGTGAATGCTCTTTCCTTCTAATTTCATTCCTAGTGGGTTCATTATTAATGTGCATGAATACTACTGATTTTTGTGTGTTTCTATACCTTGCTACATTACTGAATGTGGTTATTCTAGGATTCTTTTGGTGGGTTTTTGGCGATCTTCTATGTAGATATTTTGCCATCTACAAATAATGATAACTTGACTTCTTCCTTTCCTGCCTGTATTCCTTTTATTTCTTTCTCTTTTTAAATTACTCTGGCTAATGTTTTAAGATCTATGTTGAACAAGAGAGGTGACAGAGGACATTCTTGTCTTGTCCTTGGTTAATTGTACCTGGTTAGTTACTTTAGAAAGAAAACTTTTGTTTTCCTCTATTTAATATGGTGTTGGCTGTAGGTTTATCATACATGGCTTTTATCAGATTGAGGTAAGGTCCTTCTATATCTACTCCCTTCAATTTTTTAAAATCATGAAATAATAATGGCTCTTGTCAAAGGCCTTTACTGTGTCTACTGAAATATTCACATGATTTTTATTTTTATTCCCACTTCTATTTATGTGATATATAAATTTTGTGATATATAAACTTGTATATAACACATTTATTGATTTGCACTGAATCCTTGCATCACAGGGATGAGTCCTACTTGGTTATGATGTATATTCATTTTGATGATTCATTGCATTCATTTGCCAATATCTTGTTGAGGGTTCTGCAACTATATTCTTTAAAAGGATATACCTATACTTCTTTGTTTGAATCCTTGCCTGGTTTTAGAAACAGGGTCCTGGTAGCTTCCAGGAATGACTTTGGGAGTACTCTTTCCCTTTCAATTTCATTAAAAAGCTTCAGGAGTATTAATGTTAAACTTTCCTGGTGTTTTTGTCCAATTCAGCAGTGAACCCCTTCAGACCTGGTCTTTTCTTATTTGGTATGTTTGCTGCTTAAATTTCATTGGCTGTTATTTGATTATTCAAGTTTTTAAATCTTCTTGGCTCAATTTTGGTCATTCATATATATCTGAAATTCATTCATTTTGTCTGAATTCTTCAATTTGTTGATGTACACATTTGTAAAGTAGTTGTTAATGTTTTTTATTTTAGTAGTGTCCATTGTCATTTCATTTTATTTCAATAATCTGGGTATTTTCTCTGCTTTTTTTGGTTAGACTGGCTAAGGGTTTTTCTGTTTTGTTTATTCGTTTATAAAAGCAACTGTTACAATCATTAATTATTTGTATAGGTTTTTTGGTAGCAAGTTCTTTAACTCCTGCTCTGGTCTTTATAATTTCCTTTCTTGTATTAGCTTTGAGTTTAACTTTTTTCTAGAATGTCGAGGTGTATCATTATGTTATTTGATTGGGCTTATTGTTTTTGTGATGTGGGCACTTCCAGCTATAAACTTTCCTCTTAACCTTGCTTTCATTGTGTCCTATGAGTCCCAGTATGTTGTAATGCCATTATTAGTTAATTCTAGAAATTGTCTTATTTCTTTCCTGACTCCCCTTGTGACCCACCATTTACTTAAGGATGTATTCTTTGATTTTCATGCATTGGCATAATTTGTGTTTTAGTCATTGATTTATAATTTTATTGTGCTACCCTTTAACATTTACTTAAGGCTGATTTCTTGTTGTCTAATATGTGTTCTATTTTGGAGAATGGTCCATGTGCTGCTTCAGAGATTACTGTTGGTTGGAATACTGCATATATCTATATCTATTATCCTTTGTCTGCAGATTTTGTTCAACTTTGATATTTCTTTGTAGATTTCTTTTACCTAGTAGATCTACTTTTTTGTGATAATGAGGTATTGTGGTCCTTCACTACAATTATGTTTATGTTAATTAGTCTTTTATGTCCAGTAGCACTTGTTTTATGAACTTTAGTGTAGAATCGTTTGGCACATATATGTTAACCACTGTTATCTTTTCCTGTTGGATTGTTCCTGTAACCAACATGGTTGTCCTGAAGTCCACTTTTTCTGAATAGAAGAGGGCTGCATCTACTTTTTATGGGCTCCTGTTGAATGGAATATTGTTTTCCATCCTTTGATTTTTAACATATATGTTTCATTTTACATTTAATGTGTTTCTTCTATACAGAATACTGTTAGATTTTATTTCTTCCTCCATTCTTCCAGTGTGTGCCTTTTGATTGGGGAATCGAGACCATTTACATTAAAGCTTATTACTGATAGACATTGACTTATCGTTGTCATTACCTTATTTTCCTTTTGTCAATTCCATATTTTTCCTTGCTACTTAACTTCTCACTTGACTTAGTAAATTCATTCTAGGACTTTTTGTCATTGTTAGCTTCATTGTCTCCTTTTAGGTTATCTTGAGAATTTTTTGGAGTGCTGATTTTATGGTGATGAATTTTTTTAGGTGCTCTTTATTTTGAAAATATCTTATTTTTCTGTCAATTTTGAGAGACAGTTTTGCAAGATATGTCAGTGAGGGTTGTAAATTGTTTTCTTTTGTGGCTAGAAACAGTTCACTTCAACCTCTCCTGGCCTTTAAGGTTTATGTTGAAAAGTTTGCTGTGATTTTAAGGGTTTTCCCTTTATTAGTGATTTATGTTTTCTAACAATATAGATTCTGTTTTTGTGTTGGATGTCTGTGATTTTTGACTATGATATATTATGGAAAGATTCTTTTCTGATCATGACTATTTATGACTCAATATACATCACTTAGCTGTATGCTAAATTCTTTTACACTATTTGGAACATTTTGGCTATTATTTAGTGAACAGATTTTTACATTATTCGTGCTATTTTCAGATTTTTCATTAATTCTGATTTTCTTAGTCTTCTTTGCATCATCTAGGGCTGTTGGATCTATTTTTCATATTCTTTTATAGTTTTTAAGATGCCTCTCATTTATTGGTCACTGTGAAGAGCCCTACCTTGTGGTTGTGAGACTCTGTCCTCACATTGGCCACTTCTGCTGTCCATACT
Source organism: Thryonomys swinderianus (assembly GCA_004025085.1). Classification (NCBI taxonomy): domain Eukaryota; kingdom Metazoa; phylum Chordata; class Mammalia; order Rodentia; family Thryonomyidae; genus Thryonomys; species Thryonomys swinderianus. Next base: position 15,591 of record PVIC010015545.1, read on the forward strand.
TTCTACAGAAGTTTTAATCTACTTAATTTCTACTTGAAGCCCTTTTAGGGCATCATTTTTTATGCTAGCCATGTATGTTTTGCATCATTTTGTTTAGCTCTTCTGTCTTTTTTTTTTTTTTTTTTTGCTTTTGAGACAGGGTCTCGCTTTGTAGTTCAGGCTGGCCCTGAGCTCACTATGGTGCCCAGGCAAGCTGCCGCGAACTCAGCAATCCTCCTGTCTCTGCCTCCCGAGTGCTGGGATGACAGGCGTGAGCCACCACGTCTGGCATTGTGGTATGCGGTGTTGGTTGTTGGTGGGCGTGTCTCCACGCCCAGCATTCTATGTGGTTACCGGGGATCGAACTCAGGACCTTGTGCTTGCGAGGCAGGCCCCAGAACCACTGAGCTAACCCTCTGGCCCACGCTCTTCTGTCTTTTTATTAGTGTCTTCTTCAGACAGGGTTGATAATTTTGTTTTATTGGCCCAGTATCTTATTACTTTTATCTTCTGTTATCTTGCCAATTGCCTTCTTGAACTGTTTTATTATTTACTCTGATACCATTTTGGAAAATTTAGAAATGGAGCTGTTGGTTTCCTTCCATTTGATGCCCCATGGATCAGTTTTGGTAAGAGTTGGGAGCTTTTTCAGGAACTTCTTGGCTTGGCTTGTCATGTTTCTATTGTTTATTTGGTTTTGTGTTGAGATTTGTGGACTTCCTGCAGTGGAAAGTTTTGTTTCTTCTATGAAGATCTCTTTAGTTAATATCTACTTTTCAGTGATACTTCCTGGGTATGGCTTACTACTGGCGTTTGCCTCTGTCATAGGACTCAACCACATCCATTTACCTCAGGTGGAAGGTTGTATTATGTTTGGCTCAATACCCAATTCTCCTTGAATGGATCACGGTATTGTTAATGAACTATAGGCAGTTTAGATATTGGCATCTCAAGAACACCAATAAACATCAAAAGTGATGGCACTTTGGATATAATAATAAAGTTAGTGTCAGTTATAGCAGAAGATACAAACTGAACATTGACAAACCCTAAAGACCAATAAAGTTCCATACCCATGCATAAAAAATGTTCTATACTTATAATATTGACAGTAAAACAAGCCAAATATTGAGCTACTACTGATGTACAATATATATCTACTAAAGGAAACAATTTTGTGTCTACTAACAATAGCAAGGTATTTAACAGCAGTAGCATAAATTTAAGTATTTATCTCAAGATTTATAAATTTTTAGTTATACTGGTCAAGATGGAGGATTGGGGAACTACAGAATGAAAAATGAGGGGCCAGGGATTTAGCTCAAGTGGTACCTTACCTACCTTGGAAGAACAAGGGCCCAAGTTTGATCCTTGGTACCACCACCAAAAAAATTTTTTTTTGAAAAACTAATTGATGGGCGATGTGAGAGAGTAGAGAGGTTTAAGAAAAGGGGGTATTATGAAGTAAAAGGAAATTAATTGTGATTGGAAACAGTTGCTGGAAAGAATGAACAATAAAAAAGAAGAAAAATAAACAGCAGAAAATAAAATACAAAAGAAGAAAGAAAAAATACGTTGTAAGGGAAAAGATGAGAGTGAAAAAAGAAACAAAAGCATAAGAAAAACTAAAATGGGGAGAATATCCCTTACCCTACCAAAAGTACTGTGAAAGAAAGATGAAACACATACAAGATAGGAAATGAAGAAAAGGTTTAGTCAAAGAAAAAATTTCTCTGTTATTAAATAAGAGATTTCTTTCTATGGTCCGCAGTCTGAGGGTTGAGTCAGACATGATTTTTCTATGTGTCTTTGAGGTACCTTCCTTGCACTCGAGAGCCTAATGTACATCCTCCCAATCTGTGGTTACTGTTCAAGCCAAGGCTTATTGTTGCTCCTGATAGTAGATGAGGAACACTATCAGCCCTTTCTTCTCTGGTGCATGCAGGCTCCAAGGTGGGGACTGAAGTGGGCTGTTAGGCTGAATGTCGATCGTCATAGGATCTGGAATTGAATCCAGTGAGCTACATTCTCAAGCCTTTTATTTTATTTAGAGACAGGGTCTTGCTAAGTGGCTCAATTGGGACTCACTCAAGTAATCGTATTGCCTGAGCCTCCCTGAGCTCTGGGATTACAGGCATGCTATATGCCCAGCCTGAAATCCTTAATTTAGGGCATATTGAGTGTCTGTCAGGAAGAAGGCAGACTAGGAGCATCTAGTGCTTGTCCACTCGTACAGACGTTAATTCAAATGACCATCTACACATAATCATACCTTTGTCAGAACTATCAAATTCATGTGAAAGATTACTGCACTCGAGTAAGGCACAAAAATAAGAAAAGATGCATAAAAACACAGAAAGTATAACTTCTTTTTACCCTTACAAGCCCTTCCTCAAACCCAGACAACAAGACACCCTCTGGGTGGAGGAGGCAGCGTGAATTATACACCAGGCTTGCTGCAGAATCTAGTACCAGGCTCACTGAAGCGAAGCCCAGCAAGCAGGCCACCCTGTGTGAACCTAGGTGATGGTCCTGCCCATCCAGGTTGTCTAGGCAGCAGAAAACCCCACCTGACCAGTCAGCCCACCATAATCTCTGGAGGGGCTGAGTGGGAAAGGACTTCCTCTTCTGAAAAGCATCTGTAATGACCGGAAGAGACCCTCAGTTCTTCAGATTTGCAGACAAAAAACAAGGGCACAAGACTTACAAGTAGTGGAGACATAACACCAATAACAGAAGAAAATAATGCACCAGTAACTGATTAAAAAAAATAGAGATCTGTACACCAGACACCAAACTTTGATAAAAGATATTGAATAAAATAAATAAAGTGAAAGATGTGTCTTGTTTGTGGATTGAAAGAATACTGTTAACATGTCTAAAAAGTGATCCTCAGATTTAATGTAATCCTGAAAAGAGCAAGAACTTTTTCACAGAAATATAGACACAGGAAAAAAAAACTCCATAAAATTCAAAGGAAACCACAAAAGACTCAAAATAGCCCTAACACTTTTGAGCAAAGAACAAAGCTGGAGGCATTATACTGATTTCAAATACACTTCAAAGGAATACTAATAAGAATAGTATGATACGCAACAAAACCAGACAAGTACACCAAATGTAACAGAAAACAGTCCAGGAATAAATCCATACATTTATCTTCAGTTGACCTTTGAACTATGCCAAAACACACAATGAGGGAAAAGGGCCTTTCAATAAATAATATTTTATATAAATATGCAGAACAATGAAATTTGACCCCTGTTGCATGCCATATCCAATTAAATTAGAATGGATAAAAGAATTACATGTGAGAACTGAAACTAAAAATACTATAAGTAAACATGAGGAAAAAACTCAATGACATTGGTCTGGCAATGGTTTTATGGATGCAACCTCCCAAATCACAGGAATGAAAGCAAAAATACACAAATGGGTCTGTACCAAGTTTTAAAACTTAGAGTCCAGAGACAACCCAAAGAAGGGGAAAAATACTCACAATATCCAATATAATGGGAACTCAGTAGCAAGAAAGCAGCATGATTTTTAAAACAGAGGAAGAACCCGAATACAATTCTTGAACGAAGTCATAAAAATGGTCTTCAGGTATGTTAAAAAGTTCTCAACATCACTTGTTATCAGAGAAATACAGATCAAAAGCACAAAGAGATATTGTCTCCCTCCAGTAAGAGTGGTTCTTATAAAAAAGGACATAAGATAGAAGTCCTGATGATGTGTGAAAAAGGGAAGACTTTTGAACTGTTGCTGGGGATATAAATTGGTGCAGCCATTCTGAAGACAGTATGGTAGTTCTGCAGAAAACTTAAAGATAAAATTCCTGTATGGTGCAGCTGTCCTACCTCTGGGTATGTATCCAAAGGAAATGAAATCAGTATGCCAAAGAGACATTGCAGTCTGTAATCGTTTTTTGTACTATTCATGATAGCCCCTATATATGCTCAACTTACTGAATCAAAATGTGCTTACAACACATACATATATAATGAGGTGCTGTTCCATCTCTAAAAAGAGAAAACATCCTATCCTTTGTGATACCATAGACGAACTTGGGCACGTTATATTAATTGAAATAAGCCAGGCGTAGAGAGACAAATGGCTCATGGTTTCACTTACATGTGGAGTCCAAAAACCATTGAATTCACACAAATAGAAGATAGAATGGTGATTGGTATGAGTTGGGAAACGGAGAAAATGAGGAGAGTTTTGAAATGGCCATAGTTTACAAGATTTCACTTTCATGGGATAAATAAGTTCTGGAGTCCTAATTACAGCATAAATGTAAATAATATTGCATTGTATATTTGAAATCTATCAACAGACTATATCTTCATTGTCCTCAACACAATAAAAAGGTAACTATGTGAGTCAGTAGGTACATTAGATTGATTGTGTTAGTCATTCCACAGTGCATAAATACATTTGATGTACATCTTAGACGCAATTTTATTTCTTATTTATACTTGAATAAAGATGGACAAAAATAAAATTCTTAATTCCTCATAGCACTACTTAAAGACCTATCTGCCTGCCTGTGAAAGAGCAAATGACTAAAAAGCTGCCCAGGGAGAGAAAACTTTCTCTTAGAAGATCAGATCTTGCTTCCCTAGAGTCATCGCTAAGGTAACAAATTCTTGAAAATCCTCATTAAACACATTAACATGAAAATGAATATGACTTTTGAGTTAACTAAACATAGCAGCTGTCTATTCTTCCACCACTATAGTATTTTCTCTCCTCCTCTGCACTCATTCCTAGAGCCAAGCCTGTCTTTGTATTAGGCAACTCCCTTGCAAAGCAGGAACATGTTCTTTTATATTCTTGAGGTAGAAATATTACTTTGGAATAGAGGTTATGAATTTTTAAATCACCACAGAATTTTCCATAGTTGCGTTTGGATTGTGTATTCTTTTTAACCGAGTTAAATATTTGGGGTCATCTGTAAAGTGTACATCTTTGGGCAAATATCAATTTTTTAAAATTTCTACATATAATCAAAAAGTTCTCCCCTTAATCTGTTTTTCTGTGGCCGGGATCAAGGTAACAATATCTTGAGCTTTTCAAGCAGAAATATTATTTTAATATTTATACAGAGAGAGGGAAGCTACATGCCATGAACTGGCATCAGGGTTATTATCACAGAGGCTAAAAAAATGAATTCTCATCGGTGGTTTTCTGACACCCGTGTTTAATGGTAGCTTTATTACAAGCCATCTCTGTGTAAATAAAGGAAAAGATATTTGAACAAGTAGAAATAAATGTGCATGATTCACCAGAACAGTTAACTCAAGATTTTCCAGCCTCATAACCACAACTGATAGGAAGATTTATCACCGCAGCTGCCTGAGTTAAACTCCTTTTCCTTGCAGTTGAAGGAATCAAATTTCTTCTTGGAGATTAGTCATTTGAGGGGGTGTCGCCAACTGCAGAATGCTTGTTATGAATGAGGTGCGCTCCTCTGTCGCTGTCCTCCACCCCTAATTTTTCATCTCTTTTGGTGTCTTTTCTGCTTACACATAAATAAATTGTAATGATGTAGACAGTCAAGGTTTCTTTAGCTGCTGTTCAAACCGAAAACTTCAGGTTACCTTGCTTGATAGTAACGTGGTAACTTCACGAGGAAGGATGGGATGAAGCGACATTTTGACTCATGCTCAAAAGGTCGAAATCCAAGCAGAAGAGAAATTCTACATGAGGTGTGAAAGTGAGAAGACGGAAAACATACCTCGGGTGGCTGTGAATGTGCCAAGCACTGTGCCAGCCGGTTTATGGAAATCCTCTCATCTTATTCTTAGAGCCTGTGCAGCGTACTGGTTAGCTAAGCAGACTAGCTGACACCAATGACTTCAAAGCTCCTACGGTCTGGAGAGGTAGCATATAATTGGGCAAGATATTGGTATAGTAGAATACTTACAGAGATTAAAAAATGATCGTTTCATGGAGAAGTAATTCGTATACCACAAATGTAACCTGCTAAATTGTAAAATTCAATGGCTTTTAACACTTTTGGAGTGGTGTAACTTCTACAGATTTTTAGAAATTACTATATGCGCGTAGCACATAATGGTCACATTTATCATAGCAGTCAGTACCTGTGCCTTATTATATCTTAATTCTTCTTTGTTTTTATTATCCTCTACCCCTCTCCTCCATCCCTGATCCTTCCAACTCTTGGTCCCCTTCCCATTTGCAAAAGTTCTGTTCACTTTCAGTTTATAATATTATTACTTCTAGAAGAAACCCTGCCGAATTATTCAGTACCTGTGTACTACCCCCTCAGGACCTAACAGCCTAAAAACCTTTTACACTCAGCTCTAAGCTACTTTTTCTTCTTTTTTTTTTTGAGACAGGGTTTCACTTTGTAGTTCAGTCTGGCCCTGAGCTCACTATGTAACCCAGGCAAGCTTCGAACATCAGCAATCCTCCTGTCTCTGCCTCCTGTGTGCTGGGATGACAGGCATGAGCCACCACGCCTGGCACTGTGGTATGTGGTGTTGATTGCTGGTGGGCGTGAGTCTCCACACCCAGCATTGATGTGGTTACCGGGGATTGAACTCAGGGCCTTGTGCTTGCGAGGCAGGCGCCGGAACCACTGAGCTAAGTCTCCAGCCCACAAATTCGAGCCACCACGCCCAGCATTGTGGGGTGTGGTACTGATCGCTGGTGAGCGTGAATCGCCACGCCCAATATCATATCATTGTAGGTGGTTTCCAGGATTGAACCAGGGACCTTGCAGGTGCTAGGCAGGCGGCGGGTCCACTGAGCTAAATCTCTGGCCCATAGCTCCTTCTAATCTAATTTCTGCCCTTGTAGACTTGTTTATAAGTTAATATTTCATATCAATGGATTCATGCAATATGTGGACTCTTTTTTCTAAAGAAGGATAAGTTTATTGAGAAAGAAACCTTCTGCCTAAGAGGGACAGAAAGGGGACTTGAAAGCAGGTGACAACTATGTGGCCTTTTTTGTATGGCTTCTAGGCCCAGTGTATTGGTAAGAGTCATCCTCACTGTAGTATATATAAGTATCTCTAGTTTTTAAAGGCCAAATTATGTTTCATTGTATGGATATACCATATTTTATTTACTCACAATTAATAGAGGTGTGTCTGAATTAAAAAAAAATTCTACTGCTATAAATTCTTCCTTGGTTGATCTGTCTAATTTTCTAGTTACACCTACAACACCAGTGAATTTGTTCTACTTTGTTATAGAGGCTTTGGGGAACATACATCTCTAAACTTGTACATAGCACTATATCGTAACTTCTGATAAACATTGAGTTGGGAAATCATTTCCATTCAACAGAGTTTTTGAACTCTATATGTAGAAGGAGTAATTATACATAGTCTGTGTTTAAAACATGAGAGAACAATCAAGCAAAGATTATTTCAATAAACCCAGCAGACACCTGATTCATTTCATGCCACTTTTACTACTTTGGTTTTCATTGAACTAACTGGTTGTTCAACAATATATAGTTTAATTAACCATATTAGGATGTATCTAAAATCACATCTAGAAGTCCTGCTGAAAAAGCAAAGAAATTCAGACCATTCACTTGGTATCATAACTTGTGTTTGGATTGAAGTTCACCCAAAAAAGGCATGTGTGAATTGGGCATCAGATTTGTTTAAGAGCTGCAAAAGTTACTTTGTGAGGAGATACAGCATGTATACAGAAATAAACCATTGTCCTTTTCTTTGAAGGTTTTATTCAGCCATCTAGTTATGCTTTTTCTGGGAGTAGTAAGACCACTTGTAGGTCTGAAAGCCATTGTGATAAAAACAGCATGGTACTAGCAAAGAACCAGACCTGAGGATCACAAACTAGAGAAATGATCCCTGAAAGTATAGCCTTAGACCTGAGGATCAATGGAATAGACTAGAAGATACAAAAACAACTTGAGATATTATACTAAGTCACCTTATTTTGACAAAGGAGCCAAATATCTCCACTGAAGGACAGACAGCCTCTTTAACAAACGGTGCTGGAAAAACTGGGTTTCAACCTGCCAAAGACTGAAACTAGACCTACATTTTTTACCATGCACTGAACTGAAATTGAAGTGGATTAGAGACATATTTTTTTTGAGACAGATTCTTGCTTTGTAGTTCAGGCTGGCCCTGAGCTCACTATGTAGCCCAGGCAAGCCTCCAACTCAGCAACCCTCCTGCTTCTGCCTCCCGAGTGCTGGGATGACAGGCGTGAGCCACCACGCCCGGCACTGTGGTATGTGGTATACCAGGGATCAAACTTGGGACCTTGGGCTTGCTAGGCCGACGCCAAAACCACTGAGCCTGCTGGAAACATAGGTTAGGAACTCTTGCAGACTTTGATGTAAGGATGGAATTTCTGAACAAAACCTCAACAGCATGGGAACTAGCAGAAAGAATCAACAACTGGGATCTCATCTTATTGAAAAGCTTCTGCAAGAGAAACCACCGGCAGAGTGGACAGACAACCTACCACGTGGCAAACAAATTTTACCTGCTGTTCATCAGATATAGGACTATTATCTGGAATACACAATGAATTTTAAAAATCAGACTTGCAAAATCTTAAGGCCCATTTCGAAAATGGGTATCAGAAATGAACAAACATTTTTCAGATGGGAAAATTAGAAATAGCAAAAACCCATATGAAAAAAGTTCAGTATCACTGTCACTTGAGAGATGCACATGACCAGAAATATTGACACAATAAAAAGAGTTTAAGTACCTGTCTTCAGGATCTAATAGTTTCAACAACTTTATTAGCCTTTCCTTGTTTTTAATGCTAAAATGATATTAGAAGAAAACCCTTTCTCAAACAATTGTACTAGTCGATAAGAGTCCAACTCATTGGGACACACTCTAGCAAGTAGTGGCTAACGTTGGAACAAAGCAGAGTCCTATGTTGGTTCTTGTCCTTAATTTTTTCTGGAATTTTTGATGAGTGCAAAGCCCACCAGCGCTGAATGGAATTTTCCCACAAGAAATAATGTAATTCAAAACAATTCCTGAAAGTTCCCCCAAACCTTCACATTTTACTGGGCTGATGTTAGCTTTTCATTAGGCTAACCGAGCCTTTAGGGTTAGTAGTATCATTCTAAACCTTTTCGCACCTGATGATTTTCATTCTCAGTGCACAAAAGTGTGAGACGGTAATGACGCACGTGTGAGGATTCTGCACTGTTCATGCACAACTGTGAGGCTGAAGGCAGTGCTCCATGGTGAACACTTCTCATCAAAATACTCCATCAGGCTTGGCAAGTTCTGAAGCCACCAGTGACCGAAATCTCTCTGTATCCTTTAGCACTCATCTTAGTTAGTGGCAGGATGTAAGCATTTTGAGAAAATTTTAAGCTTTAAGACCCCACCAGTGTGCCCAAAATAAAGTACATAGACAGAGTAATACTGATTTGAAACACCAGGCAACACAATGGAAAAGGGTCTTTTTTAAGGCATACGTGGCGATTTTTTTTTTTTTTGTGGGCTAAACTTCCTTGGTACTTGTCACATAAGATGAATGGAATTAATACTCAAGATAGAGTTTATGCAACCATAATCTAGGCTTTCTTCCTCAAATCTCATTTTACAGGCATCTACCCTCTTTGAACTAATGTGCAATAGACACTCAACTCCCATGTTAAGATGATTCCATCTCATGATAAAAATTACCTTTTGCATGGAAAACACTTTATCATTTTAGAAGTACCATTATATATATTTTTCTTCTTTATACTTATAATTTCTTATTTTAAAGCACTTTGCATATCATACATATTAAAACATGTTTTCTCAACACTGTTTCTACAAATATTAAATTTCCATCTCATCAAGTTTCATAAAAAAGACAAAGTAAATCTATTATTCTTTCCTTCTTGTTTCTTTGCCTTCTCTTCCCCACTGTACTTTAGCAACCCTTGTGGCATTTTGTTCTTGCCACTCAGCCACGTTGCTGAGGATGCTGTTTATGCTCTTGCTGGATTCACGGCCACAGCTGTGACTCTTCTTCTCCATTTTCCCCACTAGATCCCGCGCGCACATGTATCTTACCTAACACTTGCCACTGCTGCTTGGCCGACTCGTGCCCAGAGATTCCCGACAGCTTGTCCATGGGATACTCGAGACAGTCCCTTCCCATCTGATCTATCCTGTCTTCCTCCAACTCTAATCCAGTCTTTTCTTTAGTACACGTTGTTTTCCTTGACCACAATGTTTTATCCTTATTTTGATTCCACTTGGTGATCTTTCAGACCTTTTCCAACTCTGTTTTGCCCAATCTCATCTTCAGTGGATGTTGGGTACAAAGCAGGGGAGGAACGAAGCATGACTCCCAGGTGATGAGACTAAGGGCAGCAATGCCATTCTGAGGGAGGGAAGGGGCACACAAATGTTTTCAGAGTGAGCCAACTTGCTAGTCTGGAGTTCTAAGTGAGTTCCAATTTGGGGACACAAATTTGGTAGAGGAGAGGTCCTATTATCTCAGGAAACATGAAAACTGAGAGGACACAGACGAGCTGCCTCAGAAAGTAAGTGAGTAGAAGCAGTTAGAGACACGGGAAGAAAGGTTTCAGTTTTCCAGTAACCACTTTCTGGCAACTTAATTAAAAGCTGTTATTCTCCTTGGCTTTCTTGCTACTGATTATTTGGAAAGAGTACAAAGGTGCATAGGGGTAAGGTGTGAGATTTCTGCGAGATGTGGATCAAACACAGGTGTAGAAGGGAGAAGAGCTGATGTATTTATCTAGGATACAAGAGGGAAGAAGTTACAGCATTTTGTTAGAGGTAAACAGGCAATTTTTCAAGGAAGGACAGATGAGGAATTTTTATAGGCTATGAAGAAAAAGTCAATATATAGATTCAAATCTTGTCACAAATGGTTAATTGATGGAAGGTTATTGAAGAGAGGAGTTGGGTGTTATATTTGCATACATACATACACACACATGGGAATATAGTCTGGTACTGATGAGTTGTGTATATAAAAGTAGAAAGTCCAGAAGCCTCTGCTCTAAAGTCTCTTCTTTTTATGAAAATAAAGTAATTTTGAAGGTGAAAGTTTTAAGGAAACTGAAATAAGCTTGAAACGTGTTTTGAGAGAATGAAGTTGATGAGAGTAGACCTGGAATATACTTGAACTTGAGCCTGCACCATCAAAGTCTGGAGAGCCTTTTAAAGCTGGTCCCCATGCCCAAGTTCTCTGACTTGGGGAACAGCCACATATGCTTCGAGGAATCAGGGAAAGCAAAGGTAGAGCTGAATTCGTACTCCACAGTATGTCTTTTGGTTTCCATCAAGAAAGCTGAAACTCTGGGTTATGAAAATATTCACAGGGCCGGAGGGTTAGCTCAGTGGTTCCGGTGCCTGCCTCGCAAGCACAAGGTCCTGAGTTCAATCCCCGGTAACCACATATAATGCTGGGCGTGGAGACATGCCCACCAACAATCAACACCGCATACCACAATGCTGGACGTGGTGGCTCACGCCTGTAATCCCAGCACTCGGGAGGCAGAGACAGGAGGATTTCTGAGTTCGCGGCGGCTTGCCTGGGCACCATAGTGAGCTCAGGGCCAGCCTGAACTACAAAAGTGAGACCCTGTCTCCAAAAAAGCAAAAAAAAAATTTTTTTTTTTCACAAAATAGAACAGCTACTCAAGAGAAAGGAACATATAATATAACATAACATAACATCCTTTCCATCAATTCAGCATATTCGGATAAGCTTTGAATCTGTGTATTAACTTTTTCTTCAGTCTATAAATATTATCTATCTCATAACTTGGAAAAATCTTTTGTTATCCATGGTTTGAAACAGTTATTTCTGAATGGTGACCTATAGATTTACTTATACCTCACGAATATTGTACTAGGATTTGAGTTTTGTTTTGCTTTGCTTGGTACTGAGGATTGAACTCAGGACTTTGTAAGGCAGGTATATCACCACTGAATTACATCCCCGGCCCGCTGTACTAGTTTTTTTTTTTTTTTTTTTTTTTGAGACAGGGTCTCGCTTTGTAGTTCAGGCTGGCCCTGAGCTCACTAAGTAGCCCAGGCAAGCCTTGAACTCAGCAATCCTCCTGTCTCTGCCTCCCGAGTGCTGGGATGACAGGCATGAGCCACCATGCCGGGCACTGTGGTATGTGGTATTGATTGCTGGTGGGCGTGAGTCACCACGCCCAGCATTGTATGTGGTTACCGGGGATCGAACTCAGGACCTTGCGCTTGCAAGGCAGGCACCGGAACCACTGAGCTAAATCTCTGGCCCTACACTGTACTAGTTTTTAAACATAGTGTGTTGGTTCCCTTCTTGGAGAGTCTGATTCAGTGTTTATATGGGGTGGGGTCCAAGAGTTGGTACTTTTAACAACCTCCCAGGTTATGCCCATGCTGCTGATTCAGGAGAACCACTGGCCAGAGGTGAGAGTACATTTGCCAGTAAGGATAAAAAGGTTCAAGTGAGTTGAAGACCAGTCAACCCGTTTATGATAATGTCTTAGTTATTTTCTTTGTTGCTAGGATGAAATACTTGACACTCACCACTTAAGAAAGGAGTTTACTTTGTCTCACATTTTGTTTAGGTTTGAATCCATAGTCTACTGGTTCCCAGGCAGGGTAGCTTGGCAGTGTGGCATGGCAGAGGAGTGAGAGCTTATGGCATGGGAGCAGGGAAAAAGCTCAAGCGAGGAGGGAGGGAGATGGATCCTACTGGGCCACAGGCTCCTGGTGCCCACCTCCTCCAATCAGGCTTCACCTGCCAACAACACATTTAGCCATAAACACATCAGTGGACTAATCCAGTGATGGATATTATGCCCCCATGATCCAATCACCTCTGCACATGTAGCTTTGCGGGGCATCCAGATACAAAACATACCAAATATTTCCCTCAAGCAGCTTTTAGCAGACAGGTTTTGAGTATCAGAGAAAGCACTGATGGGATTTGTCCAGTGTGTGGTGATCTGCAAAGAGATAGGGCCAGCAAATTGAATGAAGTGCCAGTGAATCCCAAATGAAAAGCAGATCGAATGCGGTGCCATTATGAGAGGCAGCTAGCTGTTGCTTGATGAATGGCAGCTGCTTTTCTGGGCTTCTGCTAGATTCTGCTGTCCTGCTCAGGGTGGGCTTCACCGTGATACAGCCTTGTGCTGCCCCCCCCCAATCACTAAAGTCTCACCACGCAGGCCCTCAACTCTCACTGTAAACATGTGACTCTCCAAATATTGCCAGATAATCTTGTTTCAGATTGCCCCAACGATGCATAAAAGCTTCTCTATTCAACCAACTGCTACTTTCTGAATTCCCCAGCTCCTCACTTGTGGCAGTTAATGTTATCTAAGGGGGTTGCCTAATGGTTCTATGATGCACATGCTTTGTTCTATGTGCCTAAATGCAAGAGTCATATCTCATTTCCCCTCACTATACCTGCCAACACTGAAGTCATGTGGTATAGAGAATCCTTCCTGCGTCTGGGCCCACTGTTAACACAACTGTCTAGATTTATATCAGTGACAAAGATTATTTCTCAAAGATGACCGCATTTGTAGAGCAAATGAAAGCACAGTACATAGAGACTGCTTGTCAGATCATGTGTTTAACTGTTGCCATGTTGCATGCACAAATACACTTCACATCTTTTTATATGTTACATGAGCGTATGACACATTCTTTTTTCTATTTACTTATTTTTTTTAATTTTTTGACATAGGGTCTGCCTTTGTAGTTCAGGCTGGCCCTGAGCTCACTATGTAGCTCAGGCAAACCTGGAACTCAGCAATCATCCTGCCTCTGCCTCCCGAGTGCTGGGATTACAGGTGTGAGCCACCCCACCCAGCACTGTGGTGTATGGTACTGATTGCCGGTGGGCATGAGTCACCATGCACGGTATTGTTGCATGTGGTTACCGGGGATTGAACCGGGGAGTCTGTGCTTGCTAGGCAGGCACTGGAACCACTGAGCTAAATCTCTGGCCTGGCACGTTCTTATACAGAGAGAATGTGCTGTACTCTGTTAGCCCGCACTCAGACCCTGGCACACTTGCGTCCCAAATCACATTGTACTTCTAATCCATGCTACAAAGGAGAAGCACTTTCTCAGTAGTATTCTCACTCTACATCAGGGCCTCTGGGGTGAACCCAAACCACATTTTATACCCAAGAAGAGAGTTACTTTCAATATTTCTTCGGATGAATTTCTCCCATCCTACCAAATCCCTTTACACTTTATGACCTAGTGACAATGCCCCTCAAATTCTACCATTCAACTAACTCATGTAAGCAAAACATTGATAGTCAGGCCCCTCCCACTTCACTGCATACAGGATGGAGGCCTATAACACCTCTATGTGGGCTTGGTGCACTAACAACTGAAGAACCAAGAGCATCTCTGAAGACTGCTTTAATGTCTCCCAGTTTTTAACAGGGAAGAACATGTCCAGAATAACATGGGAAACCTTCAGCTTTCTGTGCAGAACAAAGAAGAGCATTCAGCTAAATTCTAAATAGCATGCATACAGACTTGTGGGCACTGTGTGTTTTAGAGGCAGCTGTCACTGACATCACACCTGCCACTGAGCTGCCTACAGGGGCTGCCCTCCAAATAACCCGGGCTCTGTGGCTCTGCCTTGAGCCACACCCTGTGAACCAGCCTCCAGAAATCAACTATGAAAAGTACCTACTCAAGTTACTCCTTTTACACATGCAATGAAAGCTGTTTACAGTTTTGTTCTAAGTAGGTCCCAATATGTCTGCCCTAAGTGAAGCTGTTTCTAACTGAGGTCATCCCTTCAGAAGTTTGTTATGGGATTGCTGGGGAGGATCAGTTTCATGAAGTTAAAGTGAACTCTGCCATTGTAATTTGAGTTGAGGCACACAGGACAGCTGGTGGTCGACCAAAAGGAAGAGAAAGCGCTCTGTACAGAGCAAAAGCAGCTGTGGGGTTTCCACACATGGGCTCTACCACATCTGCACTGGGTGAACTTCCGAGTTATCTGGATGTTCTCCAGGCTGCTGTCTTCTGATTTCGTGGTCACCGGTGTTGAGACTCCTGGACAGGTCTCCTGCTATCTTTAGAACTGATAATTCCCATTTCTGTACAGGGTGGCTGTTTCTAACTAGAAACAATTTCCTTGGAGCATACATACACAGACCAAAGTTTTCAGACATATTTTTACAAAAAAAAAAAAAAAACCTAACACTTACCCCGTTGTTGACATCTGTCTCTGTAGACAAGACAGATCGTGGTGCGCTAATGTTAAGAAGAAAAGTCGAGAGCATAGCTATCAGAATGTCTTGACCATGAAAACGTTTTACTGCTTTTATTAAAAATCTTTATTTTAGGGTGGAGATTTAGCTCAGTGGTTCCTGCACCTGCCTAGCAAGCACAAGGTCCTAATTTCGATCCTTGGTAACAACATACAACAGTGCGGGGAGTGGTGACTCACGCCCACCAGCAATCAGTACCACAAACCACAGTGCCAGGCGTGGTGGCTCATGCCTGTCATCCCAGCACTCCGGAGGCAGAGGCAGGAGAATTGCCTAGTTTGAGGGTTTGGTCTGGTCGTCTAGTCTCTGGGCCCTCTTGGGTGATGGATCCACTTTCTTGCCCTTAGTATTCATGTTCTGTTCTAGTCATCTTCCCTTAGTTTTGTCCCATTTCCATCCCTTATTTGAACAGCAAATAGTACTTATAACTACCTCATAGTATGTTATAAAAATTAACTGAGGGGCCAAATATTTAGCTCAGAGTTTCTGGCACCCACTTAGCAAGCACAAGGTCGCTGGTTTGATCCCAGGCAACCACATACAGCAGCACTGGGCGTGGTGACTCACACCCACCAGCAATCAGTACCACATACCCCAAATGCTGGGTTTAGTGGCTCAAAGCTGTAATCTCAGTACTGGGGAGGCAGAAGCAGGAGGATTGTTTAGTTTTAGACTTGCCTGAGCTACATAGTGAGCTCAGAGCCAGCCTGAACTATAAGGCAAGCCTGTGTCTCAAAAAGAAAAAAATTGAAATGGGGGTCTGGGGGTTTAGCTCAGTGGACCATATGCTTAGCATGCTTGAAATCCTGGGTTCTATCTCAGGCATTGCAAGAAAGAGAAAGGTGGGAGAGGGAGAGAGAGAGAGAGAGAGAGAGAGAGAGAGAGAGAGAGAGAGAGAGAGGGAGAAAGAGGGAGAGGGAGAGAGGAAGGGAGAGGGAGAGAGAAAAGAGAACGGGAGGAAATGAAATGGGATATTATCTGTAGAATAGTGTGATTCCTATATTAGTCAACAAACAGTATTTGTTGCTTAACTGACTAGTTCATCTGACCCTGCACCCATCTAGCCAAATAAATAGAGAGATGTGAGAACCGTTGGGACTCTAGTCACAACTGAGACATTGCTAATTTAGACAAAGATAGAGCCTACTTCATGATTCAAAAGGAAACTGCAGTTGGTGCAGATTTCCACAGAATTCATTCTCCTGTCTTCTAGAGACATCCCCTCATCCTTTGCTCGATGGCCTATCTTGCTCAACTCTCAACCCACCTTGTTTGGTCAAAGCAAAACAGCTTCTCCTTAGCCACAGCGATCATCCCATGGGTTGTCCTGTGAGCAAAGTTGACCCAAAAAGAAATGAGAAGTTTCCTGAGTACATGTCCAAAAGATATAAACTCAGCATGTTAATTGCAGCACTATTCACAGTAGTAAGCTATGGAGTCAATCTAAGTGCACATCAATGAATGGATAGCTAAAGAAAACATGCTATACACATACAATTCAATAATTATTTAGCCTTTGGTGATTCTGTCACTTGTGACAACTTGGATGAACCTGAAGGACATTATGCTAAGTTAAATACGCTAAATATAGAAAGAAAAACAGTATTATTGGAATGTTTTTTTTTTTTTTTTTTTTTTTTGAGACAGGGTCTCGCTTTGTAGTTCAGGCTGGCCCTGAGCTCACTATGGAGCCCAGGCAAGCCGCCGCGAACTCAGCAATCCTCCTGTCCCTGCCTCCCGAGTGCTGGGATTACAGGCGTGAGCCACCACGCCCGGCACTGTGGTATGCGGTGTTGATTGCTGGTGGGCGTGTCTCCACGCCCAGCATTATATGTGGTTACCGGGGATCGAACTCAGGACCTTGCGCTTGCGCGGCAGGCGCCCGAACCACTGAGCTAACCCTCCGGCCCTATTGGAATGTTTTTTAAAAGATGAATTTTAGGGAAAAATCTGGAGAAAGAATGGAGGGTAGCCCAGAGTGTGTCTGGTGGGAGAGCGAGGAGTTGCTGATCAAAGTGTACAAAGTTTCAGTTACACACAAGGTATAAGTTTTCAAGATCCATTGCACAGCATGGTGACCACAGTTAATAATAACGTGCTGAATGTTTCAAAATTGTTAACAGAGGAGATTCCAAATGTCCTCACTACAGAAATGATGAGAATGTGAGTTGATGGATAACCATGTACAGATATCAAGCTATCCATATAGTATTCCATATATATATATAATATATCAATTAAAAAGAAAAATTTAAATACATATATGAAGCTGCTAAAAGTCTTCATGATTTTAGTCTTCACTTTGAACAAGCCACAGTGATGGTATTGTGATATAGGCTCCTGGGTATGAACCCTTCCTTGTTGGCAGCAAGAATCGTCTTTACCAATTGTGATACTTAACTAATTGTGTCAATTTGAGTGAGAAATCACTAAGTAAACGGGATCCGCATAGTTCTGGGTGTGGCTGAGGGGATAGACTGAAAATTTCCTGAATTTACTGGCTGAGTGACAGCAACCAAGAAGCTTGAGCTTAAATGGTATAAAAGGGAAACGAATATGAAAGTCGCATTTCTGTTTCTCTGGCGGAGCTTCAGTCTTCACCCTCACCTTGGACATGGTTTCCTGGCTTTCCGAACAGACCCTTCGATCTTTGCACAGACCTTTCTGCCTCCCGATAAGGACGCACACAGGACACTGCAGCGAGCTTTAGGCATTCGAATGGATCCTTCAGCTCCCCCATGCACAGACAGCCCTTTGATAGTTTTCCACACTGGACTCTGTTAATGGCTGTGGTAAGTCAATCTAAAAATTGTTTTGTATTTGCGTGCCTTGTGTTCAATCTGTTTCTCAGTAATGAGATGGGGGTTAGCCGTACCTTCATTCTCGAAAGTTCTGCCCTGTTTGTCCTTCTGCCTGGATCGGGTTGTAGCTTCCCAATGGATTTAATAACAGGACACGATAATAGTACGAGGTGCCTTAAGGCATCTCCTGTACACTCCAAGTGTATCTTCCTTTCCTCCATTGTGGAGTGAGAGTCCAATATCCCTTGATAATTCAAGTAACATATAAAGGTCAATCACCCTGCCAACACTGTAACTGTTTTTAGCTTGTTTCTTCAGAGGCATGAGGAGATCAAAATGACCAGGGCTAAGTCGTAGCTTCCAGTTCGGTGGTACTGCTGTGCTTTCCCACTCTACAAATGATGAGTACTCCCCAGATTAGAGCATAGCTTTCACTGTGTTTGTTTACCAACTATATAGCATTTTGTAGAATCAAGGTTCTTGGGTGGGAGTTGGGAGTCAGAATCCTTTTGGGAGAAGAACAGCCCTCATCAGGGGGTTAGATTATTTTTGGGGTGCGAGTGGGGTTACAAAGCCATAGCAGATACAGGTTGAAAATGTGAGCTTAAGTTAAAAAAAAATCAAGGAACTTGAAGACTGGGTAATATATTTAAAAGTCCATATAGTTTTTCCTTCTTTTTAGTAAGTTACTTACTGGGTTTATCAACACAGATTATTGTGGAATGAATTGTTAGTAGGTTTTATAAAATGGAGAGAGGGACTAAGACTTAGCTTTCCTCCATTCTGAGCACTGCCTCAGAAGGAAAATAGATGTAGGGCACTGATAACTAAATGGGGTTCAGAGTATACACATTGTTAGTGAAGAAGGCACGTGTTCAATAACCTGAAAACATATGCTTCTTACTGAAGCTTGACTGGAGTCTATGACTGGGTCCTGAGACCAAAATAATATTTTATTTCCTTGCTGAAGCAAGATTTTATGACCTGCCTGTGTAGAGAACTGAGCTTACCAGGAAGAAACTGGGTTGTAAAGCTGTCTTTATAGACCTCAGGCTTGTTTTACATGCATAGTGACTAGAAAGAGCAATAACGTGTGTGTGTGTGTGTGCGCGCGCACCTGCATGCATACTTGTGTGCGTGTTTAGGGGTAGAAGTGGAGGGGAGGGATTGGCAGAGATACTAAGTTTTTACATAGATAGTTTTGTATATGCCCTGCCCCAAGTGTCCAAGTGTACTTACACATGTCTCTTCACACATGGAGCAGGTAACTGCTTCTATTGCTAACCATTCTATGAGTAAGGCAGTGAAAGGGAGAAAGAGTGAGGCTAACTCTGGTTTGGAATCACTTGAATGTCACTCAGATTTTCAAACTGGCTCATTGGATGTTGACCATTGAGGACCAACAATTCTGTTTTTTTTTTTTTTTTTTTTA
>PVIC010015546.1:0-35075 GCA_004025085.1 Thryonomys swinderianus
CTTTGTAGTTCAGGCTGGCTCTGAGCTCACTATGTAGCCTAGGCAAGCCTCGAACTCAGCAATCCTCCCGCCTCTGCCTCCCGAGTGCTGGGATGACAGGCGTGAGCCACCACGCCCAGCTGAGCTTAAATTCTTAATCATTTTATTTCCCTCATAAAAACTCATTCATCACCCAACCTCATTAACTATAACTCCAAAGATTATCTTGATTTTTCACATCACACCAATTTCTACACTTCCAACCAATCCTGGTGACTGTCATCTCTAGCATCTAACACTGTAATTATTTCCTAAATACATTTAAGATTAACGTGCCATAAGGCAGCTAAACAAATAGCTTGAGAATCTTAAGTATACCTTATAATTTTTCTGGTTAAAGAAGCCAAGTATCTTCTGATTTCAATAAAGGCACACACCCCACGCCACAGTACACACGGTGGCTAACTGACTGACCATTCTTACCACTTCACGTCACTCTTCATTCTAGCCCATTGTTCTTCAAAGTGGATGCATGTCAAGATGATGTAGAAATGTTTTAAATTACCATTCTGTAACCCCCCCCCAGATTAAAGTCTGCTTTAATCAATCTGAGGTGTGACTAGGGTGTCAATAATTCCAACATTCTTCCAAACATCTGAATATGCATCAAAGTTCATGAGCCACTGTTCTAGCCAAATTACTCTTTGGTGTTCACTTGAAGAAGAAGAATCGATTTCCACCTTTAGGAATGTGATGTGTGTTCCTGAGTTGATTGATAACTTATAGCTTCTCCTGTCCTATTCAGTCAAGTTGGCACTGCCTCACACACCACGATCTGAAGTCTGGGAGTCACATCTCAATCAGTGACTGTACCAAGACCAGCCATCTTGCTTCAAAAATGGCACTAATTCTATGGTTCCATTTCTATTTCTAAACTTCCCCACAGAATTAGATTGGCACCAAGTTCTGTGTAAGACCACTTTTTCCCCTAATCTTTCTTCCTTTGCTTTATGTTATTTTCCTAATTGAACAAGAGTCTACCACTTACCCACCACATTTAAAGAAACCAATTTAAGTCTCTATGTCAGGTTCTTTGCTCTTGATCTTCACTAGGGCAAAGAAGTTCTGTAAATACCATATCTTTGCTCTGGTATGAGAACCTGTAGATGTAAATGAGTTCTACAATGTATGATAGATTTTGTGAAATAGGAAATATTCAAAGGGAAAGAGGTAGGGGAAAGTAATGAGGGGAAAGAATAAATATGATTTGAAAAGAAAAAGAAAGTACATGTACATAGTGGGTGGGGGGTTGTGGGTGGATAGGGATATGGGTAAAAATGAGAATTAACTCACGTCATATACTGGTACAAACTCCCCAATGTTGAGTGTGATTGTGAGCTGTATATAAAATATACCAATAAAGAATTCAATAACAAAGATGTTCTGTTCAAAAATTGTATATTTCTCCTTGACTTCTGTCAAGTTTTTGCACAAATATCACCTTTTATGTACTATTACTTTAAGTACTTTTTCATCATTCCTATAAGCTGAATTATTCTTCCTATTTGCTTCATAGGAATATATTTGGATAGTAATAGTATATGCATTTTACTATATGTATTGTCTTTGTGAGGATATTAATTCCATGAAGATGCTAGGCAAGCCTCGAACTCTGCAATCCTCCTGTCTCTGCCTCCCAAGTGCTGGGATTACAGGTGTGAGCCACCACACCTGGCAAGTTTAATTTGTTTTTAGGAACCCAGTAAGAGAAGAAATCAACTAGACTGACATTGAATGTATATTCTTTTTTATTAGTGCTAATTTGTCATACATACTAATCACATTCATCATAGGAAATTTGACTTTACATTCTAACTTGGTATTTCCTGGTTTCTTCAAAAGTGTTCATAAGTAAGAACTGCTGAGAAATGACTGAGCTGTAGTCTACTGAGAAATCATGATAATTCAATTCCATCATGAGTCAACTCTATAATTGAACTAGGTATGTAGTAATATATAAAAAAACGTATTTCTTCTTGTAATTTACGTATCAGTCTAGACAATGTGATAATACAGAGACTCATTGCATGAAAGTCCATTTTCTAGTGATGAATACAATATGTACCCACATAATTAGATTATATCAAGATGAATATTAAGAGAAATATTAAAATGTATAAAAGAAGACACTGTGCTTATGGGAAAAGGGAAAGGTATATCATCAGGGAAGACTTCACAGCAGTTAATTCAGGAAGAGACTTGAATGTAAAGTTATAAATAAACTATGTCATTAAAATATGATAATCATGGAGATAGTTGTTTCATATGGACAACATTTTAGGTAAAATAAATTTATCAACTAATGACACCAAAAGGAGATCTATTTTCATTGAAGTACTTTTAGCTTTTCCATACAACTATGGCAATCTATTTAGAGCTTTTAGTAACATTTGTTAAGACTGTTCTTCCTAAAATGACATCTTTTTTGCAAAAAAGGAAGTGTGTGTGGCACAGAGTTACAAAAGGAATGAAAACCAATAATTATATCCATAATTGTAGATAAGGACTCACAATGGTTAGGACTCAGCTAAAAAGAATTGTGAAATTTGAGAAAAGGATCAAGGAAAAAATGTTGGAGTTACACTGACATAACTTTCCAAATATCTGGGTGTGGATGAAAGATCAATGATGCCACAGATAGCTAAGTATATCTAGGTATTACATGGCTGAATTAAAGACAGAATATCAGAAAAATATTAAAAAGAACTCATTATTGAATCATTCATTACAAACATACACTTTATGATACTTTACAGATACATTCAAGGCAAAGGAAGCTGAACATTTCACCTCAGGCCGCTAGAACTGTAATCCTTGCATCTCTTTCAGATCCTGCTCTCCAAGCACAGAGATTTTGTGATCTTATTACCCTGATTGTCCTACTCTCAAGGCTATACACCTTTTAGAGTAATTATGGAAGTAGCTGACATTTATCGTTTTTTGATGGCATGTTAGGAATCTGGGTCCTGAAGTGCCTGTTATCCAGATTTGTGCATCTCTCACAAATGCAGTAATTTAGCATTTCTTCAATCACACATCTCTTCACTCTGTTTACTTCTCATTATACAAGACACCCAGACGGCTGGGATCAACTCCTCCTCCTGCAATTCAGTGCCCATAATAACAAGAATGTGAATCTCTGGAATATTAATTATGAATCCACTGCAGTTGATTGAAAAATCAAAGAACTATGGAAGGTGGCAAACTTAAAACCTACTCTTATCATTTCTCGAACCACAACTACAGTAATTCTCTAAGTTTATAAAGTATAGTGTTGAAGCAATTTTATCCTTAGGATTTGTACTCAGTTTCAAGATTAGTCATGATGCAGCCCCACAACAAGCATCCGATGCACTTTATGAAACTATGCTAAGCGAAGCAGACACACTAGCATATCGTGACCCACTATCCAGGATTTAGGGAACAATGTTCCTCCTCTATGACCCTGTACACACTTGTTCTCAGAGTTTAAACAATCACTGTTATGGCCACAGAGATGACTAAGAATTAAATAAAAGAGACTTGTGTTAACACTTCTTTAACATTGGTATGAATAAAGAAACAATATCATAAGAAGATAAATGCATATAAAGATACCAGATGAAAAATATCTAGCTCTTTAATTTTGTTATGTGTTATATTTGTTACATAAGCTTTTATATATTTCTAATTTAAATATTATATGTGAAACTTGCAAAAATTTTTCTGCCAAGAAATGCCTAAAAGCAGACAACAGGAAAAACACTGTGTGTAAACTATGTAATTGTAATTTGCTTCTTTCCATGGAACAGAATTTAAAAATTATGCTTGACCATCTTTGAAAGATAAATTATTTCCAAGAAGCAATATGAAACTAATTTAATGTTAACTATTTTTATCAAATTAATCCATTCATACATTGCAATATGAAAAAACAACTCAAAATTAGTAGGTTAAAAACCCTAAATATTTCTGATTTCCTATCTTCTGAGGCTCAGGAATCTGTGCATGTCCTTACCTGTGTAGCAAGCCAGAGACCTCGGGAATTAGCAAAAACGCTGGTGGGGACTGTGGTTTCATCTGAGGTCTGATTGTCGGGGACAGGAATCCAACATCAGTTAGTCCTCAGCAGTGGACACCCCCCTCCCTCAGAGCACAGCCCCACTGCCAGGCAGCCTCACACCCACAGAGGTGTTTCCCCATGAGGAAGTGCACGACAGCATGAGAAAGAGCAAAGGGTGGAATCATAATACCAAAGTTATAGCTCTTTCTTGTTCATTTTTTTTATTCAGACATACTTTGAACACACAACGATTACATTCCTCATGGGGAGTTGCTACATGTTAATATATGTTAATACATAACATACAATAATTCTATTTTCACCCTTTCTTTCTTTCTTCTTTCCCCCTATATCCTATGATCTATCTTTAATTTTGCTCTTTATATTTTGGGTTTCTTGTCTAAGAGAAAATATGCATTACTTCAGCTTATATGTCAGATTTATTTCATTTATCATTACAGTATTCTTTTCTATTATATGGTATATCTATTCTCCTCCAAATAACTCAGGTTAGGTCCTTCTTTGGGGCAAAATATACTCCAGTATGTATAAATACCACATTTTCTTCTACAATCTAATTTCAGGAATAACATCCCATCACTTCTGCTATATATGGTTTTCATAAACAAATAACTAAACACAGTCTACACTCATGGAGAAGAGACTGTGGGAGAGTACACACCCTGGAGACAGAGCTCCTGGGGGAACATCTTGGATGTTGCCTCCGCATAACGTAGATTCTCAACTCGAATGTCTGACAGTTCAATTTCTCACATTGCCTGTATGCTCAGGCAAGGAAGTTTGCAAGTATTCACAAATCCCAATGTCTAAATGTAATAATGAGCCTGCTCAGGTAAAGCCCAGGTCCTAGAAGAATGGCTCTAATTCCTCCTTGACATTAATCAAGCAGTGTTTCACACAGAAAGTAAAGTGGCTGGAACTTCGCCTGTTATGCATTCGGGATTCACAGTCTAACACTGAAAGCTAAGGCAACCTCAGATGTTGCACTTCAACTTTCTCATACTGGAGGAGCATAAAGAATGCATGTATGTTAGTGAAACTCTAGCTAATCAACATTTTAGAGAGAAATGCATTCCCATTCAATATCACATGCCAATAATTAACTGTAAAACTAAAATGATTAGTCTGACCACACAACTAAAAAAATCACTTGTTAGTATTTTTCAACATAGATATTGAGGCATAATAATTTCTAGGTGTGTGATAGTCTATAATCCCAAACATCTAGTCTCACATGAATGTACTAGCCGAACTACCTCAGATGATCCACCTATGAGGGCTGAACTTCATAAGTGACCCCATGTGCAATGTTTGTGAAAAGCCTATGAATTGTGTGGTGGCCTCACGTGTCTTCAGCAACAGTCCTAACTCTTCCTTTGAAGTTTGGAGGACAGGAAGAGCAGACTTGTGACCTTCTCTGGCTGACTGCTGTGTCCTCTTCCTCAGTCAGCATGGACACTTAGAACCACATAGCTACCTGTGGCTTGCGTTGTGAATCTTTCTTCTCTCAACTGACACTCAACTTAGTCTCTGGCACTATGCCATGGAGCACAATATCCATTGAGAATCCCTCCGCCATGTGAGACAAGCAGCTGTGAAATCAGGTCTCTAGCTACAGGACAACTCTGTTGATCTATAAAGCACATGAATCTTTTACCCACAAATACATGAGCAATGAAGTGACATATAAGGCTTCATTAATGAGTCTGCTGCAGTGATAAAGCAGGAAATAAGGTAAGTAGGATTCCAATGAGAACTCTGATTAAGCATGTCATATTATGAGAGACTGCAGTCTTGCAAGTGATAAGGTAGAAATCAGGTTCTTGGATTAGATCACTGTTAGAAGAAATAGCAAAAATTACCATATTCAAAATGTTTTAAAAGTAGATTTGACATGACTTATTAATGGATTGCATGGAATCCTGAATAATGCCTAGAAATACATACAAAGTTTTAATGAAACAATTTGAACAAGAGGCTACTGAAGAAAGGAGAAAAGACATCTTTTGATGTTTAAAGATTTGAGTTATCAAATATCTGGAAAATATAATGTTGAGTAAAATAAACTGGATACATGAATTTAAATATTATATGGTAGCTCTCATTTGAGTAAGGCTGAGTACAAACAAAGAGATCAATAGAGGGTAGATCGAAAGAGGCAAGAAGATGGCTCTTGCACATGGAAGGGCATCCAAGAAACCAAGGGCAAAGCAGGTAAGGATGAGAAATAAGTAGAATACACACACAGTGCACAGAAACTTAATAACTTCAATGAATATAAACAATATATGCCATAGGCATGGTGTAAAATTAATAATATCAATAAGGATGAAAATGGAGAAAGGGAATTAGGAGAGGAGAGGGATGGGAAGGGGAATATAAAACGATGCAAGTTGTATTATGTACATGAGCTCATTCCCTAGGATAACTATAAAATGCATGTACTGCAAACATGTACTAATAAAGATTTGGATGGGCCAGAGATTTAGCTCGGTGGTTCTGGCGTCTGCCTCACAAGTGCAAGGTCCTGAGTTCGATCTCTGGTAACCACATACAATGCTGGGCGTGGTGACTCACACCCACCAGCAATCAATACCACATACCACAGTGTCAGGCCTCGTGGCTCACTCCCGTAATCTCAGCACTTGGCTGGCAGAGGTAGGAGGATTGCTGAGTTCGAGGCTTGCCTGGGCTACATAGTGAGCTCAGGGCCAGCCTGAACTATAAAGCGAGACCCTGTCTCAAAAAAAAAGAAAGAAAGAAAGAAAAAGATTTGGAGTACTTAGTATAAACTACGTGTTAAGTTGTTCTGCTATTGTCAAGTAGACACTTATGTGGTCAATATTTGAAAATTCAGGGAGAGCAAAGAGATATAGAGACTCAGTATCTAGACATAGATATGACATAGATATGAAATAGAGATATAGTTGATAGAAACCACCTAATAAGTAAGGAGAGCTTCTTTTCTCATGTGCTGATGCCCAGTCCTAACCCTCTAACACTGGTTCTTGTGCAAACTCTGGGAAATGGTTTCTAACTGTATATGTCTGCATCAGTATCACTCCTCTTCCATTACCCACTATTGTATGCACCTCAGGCTACTATGCCCTGACTGTTGTACTTTCATTTGATTTATTTTTTTCTTTTTTGGTCAAACCAAAGGCACTAATTTAAAAGTTTTGTCTTGGGCCAGAGATTTAGCTCAGTGGTTCCCACGCCTGTCTCAAAAGTGCAAGGTCCTGAATTTGATCCCAGGTAACCACATACAATGCTAGGGGTGGTGACTCATGCCCACCAGCAATCAGTACCACATACCACAGTGCCAGGTGTGGTGGCTCACGCCTGTAATCCCAGCACTCGGGAGGCAGAGACAGGAGGATTGCTGAGTTCCAGGCCTGTCTGGGCTACATAGTAAGCTCAGGGCCAGCTTGAACTACACAGTGCAACACTGTCTCAAAAAAAAAAAAAAGTTATATCTCCTCTCTGCCTAAAGTACTCCTTCCCCTCATCTTCTCAAGCTACAATGTTCTTCCAGTCTCCTGCACTAAATATCATTTCTGTTGACAATAGTAAATACATTTTAATTTCATATATATATAGAAATATTTTAATTTCATATATAAAAAAATATTTTAGCCGGGCGTGGTGGCTCACACCTGTAATCCCAGCACTCGGGAGGCAGAGACAGGAGGATTGCTGAGTTCAAGGCTTGCCTGGGCTACACAGTGAGCTCAGGGCCAGCCTGAACTACAAAGTAGGACCCTGTCTCAAAAATATATATATATATATATATATATAAATTTCATATATAGAGAGATATATTCATATCTATCTATCTGTCTACATCTATCAGTGTGTCAGTGGATGTTTTTCCTTTAATTATTCAAGATGACATTATCATTTCCAAATGGCAATATGGCTTTCTCATCCATCTTTCAGTGATAATTTAAAGCCAGTAACTGTCATCATGCAGGGATTTCCTTATAGGTCTAATCTGAAGATTAGTCACACAATATGGGTAAGAGTGAAACAAAATTGTCAATGAAAAGTACATCATCATTCATGTTTCATTAAATTACTCTAAGCCCTATTGGCAAATAGAGGTTTTGTGAAGCCTTAGAGAACATCCAAAAGCACCTTAATTATTAAAACTTCAGACTGAATGCATTCTAGGTATTTATATAAATAAACCCTGTTAAGCCAGGATTGTTGGGGAATTTACATACTGCACTGCTGTCATTCACTGGGATGAACAAGATTTCACTTTTGATAAATCTTTCAAATCTTTTTAAAAGTATAGCTGGTTTATTTAAAATTTTTAACTAACACAGACAAGCCTAAACATTTTAAATATGATGTAATGTCTCAATATAGTTGTATATCCCATAAGACTCACTCTTCTGTTGGATTTTTTACCTTGAGATTCAACATACATTTGTCTTGAAAAAGTACTGACATTAGGACAATATGTATCACAATTTTCAAAGTACCCCTAGATTGAGCGCTGATAACAGCTGTTGGAAAAATATGACCTTGTTATCCAGTGACAATTTCAGTGATGATACAGCTTTCATATCTCACTACAGGACTATCCATTTGCAGCTAAGGAGCAAGGGGAGTGCAGATAGAAAGGCAAAGAGACACAATGTTTTTATTCTGCTACTTTTAATTGTTGAAGCTTTAAAGGTTATGTAGTCACATGGGTAGGGCCTGTATTTCAAAGCCTAACTTTAGATATTTTGAAATGCATAAAATTCTTCAGAAATCTATACTTCCATTTATTTTTGATTTATCATTAATTTTGGAGAGTTAATGCTTTTAAAATGTGCTTCCTCACATGAAAAGTTTTGGGAAAATTTTGATTTTTAAGAATTCTTTTCATACATTAAGTACAAGTGGGCTTTTTAAAACTGTCCTTGGACAGTTTTATAGTCCTTCAAAGGACTATATAAACAAATAAATTGCTTCTTAGGGGATGCATAAAATGTAAAATAAAGGACAAATCAAAAGTGTCCTTCATTTTCCAAAGTAAGTTCTGAATACTCAATAATTTTGCTAAGGCAATCAATATCTCTTGCTTAAAATGATACTGTACACACTGAAAATTCAGTTCTGATAAACATTTTTAAAACAATTCTAGGTATATTTGTTACATAAAATTTAAGAGGAGACCACACAGTATTGCTCATTATTTTTAAAAATAGGAGAGTTGTTTTTAAAAAATCACTTGGATAAACAGAATATGTGGCTGTTGTTTGCTAAAAATCTCATATTGATTTCCAGATGGTTAGTTTAGCAAAAATCCTTGAATCATAACTGATAACAGAAGTAACTTCTAAATGCAGAACCCACTGATATAAAACTAGGTTATTCTAAGTCCTTAAAATGAAAAAAAATTATTGTAGCTTCAAATTGCTCTATTTAAAGTTATATTTTAATCTTTGATAAATATAATTACTTTTTCATGATTAAAATTTGAAGAAAGGCTTTCTGTTATATATTAATAGAAGCTATTTAATTATATAGAGGTACATGTTGGGCCAGAGATTTAGCTCAGAGGTTTTGGCATCTGCCTGGCAAGCACAAGGTCCTGATTTCAATCCCTTCCATCACATATCACAATGCTGGGCATGGTGGCTCACGCCTGTGATCCCAGCACTCAGGGGGCAGAGGCAGGAGGATTGCTGTAAGTTCAAGGCTTGCCTGAGCTACATAGTGGGCTCAGGGCCAACCCTAACTACAAAGTGAGACCCTGACTCAAAAAAAAAAAAAAAACTTTAAAAAAAAGAAATGTACATGCATAATTACAATTACACCTCATTTCAAAGAAAAGATAAACAACATGTCCTTCTATTAATGAAATAAATGAGAAAGCGAAATAATCTCAGAAAGTATCTCTGACATCCCATGATGACAAATATGTCAAGTGACCAGAGCAAATCTGACCTAGTGCCCACCTTGCCTGTGAGGTCCGTGAAATGCTATTGGTATTCCTCAGATTCCTTTTTGTGGCAAACGAGCTATTTGTAACACTTGCTCGCATCCTTTCTGGTCCAGCTTTTATGAAAGAATGACAACCTCTCCTGAGAGATGTTAGCAAAAGCTTCACATTTGTCCTTTTGGCTCAGAAGGACTTTTGCCTTAGCCTGAATTGATCCACACAGCCTGGGAGATACACAGTTCAGTTTCATGCTGAATTCCTAGCCATGCACCAGCCAGGAGCGGCTGGAATCCCTGCCTAAGCCAGAAGCCACAGAACGCATGGTGATCGAAACATTTCTAGTGTGCATGTGAGTCAAACCTCGGTCTTCCTCACGGTGCCCTCCTAAGTCCCAGAGATGGGCTGACAACTGAAAATGACCTGTTCAACTAAACACTGAAAGGGAATAATGCAGAATATAAAATGGAAGATTCAACAGCTCCTCAGTCTAAGAAGACGGAAGCTGCGAACAAAAGAGTGAGGATAGCACCAGTAGAAGCTCTAGGGCCTAGAAACTAAGGAGGACTCTGGTGCAGGTCTGCAGGGGAAACCTGAAGAACCTGAAGCTTTATTTTTTTCCCCCTCCAATTCCATGCAGGCTGCCAGCCTGCTGGTTGGTGCGGCGCACATCAGAGGTGGGTCTCCGCTTAGGACTGTTGGCCTGCATGTCAGTCACCTGCAGATGCACACAGTACTTCATTAATGTGCTGTGTACAAATCAAACTAACGTGTACTTAAAACATGATAGGTTGCTTCTTTTTAGAGTATTTTTTACAGGAACGCTAGGTCCACAGCAGCACTGAGTGGAAAGCACAGTGATTATGTGACAACTACTGTCCCCCACACACACCCTCCCTCAACAGCAATGCATCCCACCACAGGGATGTGCTTCTGCAGCTGACAAACTAATGTTGGCAGCAAAGTCAGCATGCACATTAGAGTGCAGTCCAGGTGCTGTCGTTCTGGGATGTGACACATGTAAAGCGACGCGGCTCCACCACAACAGTGCCATGCCAGGTCCTTCCGCCGCTGACCGAAGCCCTCGCTCCGCTCCACATACTCGCTCTCCGCCCCTTAACAGAACCTTTATTACATCTGTGTCATTTTGCTGTACTTGCTAATTATTTCCACCCTCGAGGTGCTACACACCTCTACCACAAGACACAATACAATCCAGTGGCTCAGGGCTCCGTGTTAGGATCAATCTGGCCTGGCTAAAGATAGCTCCTCCATGGCCTAGCGATTCCGTGCATGATCCTGATTGCTCAACATCCTAATTTCTTCCTTTGCAAAACACATGTTATGCATCAGAGAAGGTTAAGGTAGGATAAGAATATTCCAGACATCAGTTATTTCAGAGCCTTGTACATGATAATAAATGGTAAAATAAGCAAAGTAGTTGATCTCCAGAAGGAATATATTTATGCTAAGGTTCAACACACATTTCTCACTGTTCCATGGTGTATTTCTATTTTCTTCAATGATGTGTAATTCCAAATTAGGCACATTTTATTGTGATATAGGTAAATTATATATACATATATATATTATTACACTCAACATTGAGAATTTGTATCAGTATATGATACAACTTATTCTCATTTTCTCCCATTTTCCTACCAACTCTACAACCCCCACCACCTATGTACATGAGTTGGTTTCCTTTTTTTTTTTTTTTACCAGCACAAATTTTTCTTTCCCTTTGTTATTTATCCCTACCCCCCAGTTCCCTTACGATATTTTGTACTTCAGTGTCTATCATACATTCTAGGACTTATTTACTTTTTTTTGTTTTTCATACCAGAGAAAATATACAGAATTTACATATCTGTGACCTATTTACTTCACTTATGAGTATCTCCTCGAGGTACATCCATTTGAGTATGAATGACAAGCTTATCATTCTTTATGGCAGATAATATTCCATTTTATAAAAAAATACATCTTCTTTATCTAGCCTAGAGTTAAAGGGAATTTTGGTTGCTTCCAAGATTTAGCTATCATAAACTGAGCTGCTATAAATATGCTCTTTTAAATCCAATTACAGTAAACAACATTCCTAAATATGGTATGAAGTCTTGCACAAATACAAATGTTTATATTCCATATAGTGTTTTATACTTCATCTTTAAAAATTCTGAAACTTTTTCAACAAGCTTTTCTTCAGAATTTTTAAGCAGAATTTGATTTTTGATTTTTTTTTTAATACCTGGAATTGAACTCCTAACCTTGTGCTTGTGATGCAGGTGCCAGAACAAATAAGCTAAGTCCCCAGCAAGCAGAAATTTAATTATGATTAAGAAATATAAACAGAAGGCATAACAGTTAGAACACAATATGAACTAAACTTTTATTAGATGTGATGTGTTATTTTGAAGGTTCTTGAATTGAAAATCAAAGCTAGGTCATTTTAAAAAAAATTACCGGTATATTATTATCACATTCAACACTGAGAATATGTACCTGCACAAGAAACATCTCAATTCTAAATTTTCCCCTTTCCCCTGCCCTCTCTACAATCCCAAACCCCTTATATACATAAGCTTTGTTTCCTTTTTATCATCATTTTTTTTCTTTCCCTTCTTTACTCTACCTCCCCTTTCCCTTTGAACATTTTCTTCCTATTTCTCAATACTTACCACATATTTTGGAACTCATTTTTAGCTTCAGTTTCTCATACCAGAGAAATTATATGGGATTTACAAAGCCCAAATGCCCATCAACCGGAGACTAGATGAAGATGTTTTATTTCTTAATATATAAAATGGAGTATTACTCAACTGTTGGAACTCTGGAGGATTTACTCAGATTTAGGATTTAGTTGGACTTACAGATATCTGCCCTGCCCTGCAAAATCAACTACTGAGATTTTTGTGGACATCTGCCCCACCCTGTGGGATTTTAAACTACCAGGATCAGTGTACTAGGATTACTGGCTTTAAAACTTTCTGGGATTTAAGGATGTCTGCCCTGCCCTAAGGGATTTCAGACTACAGGGATTATTGTGGATAACCACCCTGTTTCATGCATGCTAGGATTATGGGGGTGAAGACTTTGTGTCAAATAAAGATGCTAGGAGCTTGGGGCATTGGAGCCTGCCATGAGACTTCTGCCCATGTCCTCTTATACTGTCTTCCACACTCAGTAGTGAAGAAGGATAAAGGAGTCATTTATATGCAAATGGACATCCCTTAAGGATATACTCATAAGTGAAATAAATAGGACAAAGATGTGTTTACACAGGTTATTTTTATATTGAGATAAGGTCTTCCAAGTGGTCTAGATGGTTCAGTCTTGCAATCCTCCTGCCTTCACCTCCCAAATATTTCACCAAGATCTTTACTCTCTCTCTCTCTCTCTCTCTGATATCAGTATTTACAGATTTTTTTCTTTTGCAATTTTGAGAAAGATCACAAACTTTCATTCATATATCTGGATGAAAAATAAACATATGAGAAAGAATAATTTGTGCCTGAGATAATGGATTTGACAAGACACACTTCAGATAATAAAAATGATTGAAGATATGTTAAGAGACACATTTATATCACTAACAGGGTTTGCAACTAAGTGCAAGGTTTTTACACTGAAAATGCTGGCTTACCATGTGTGGTTATGTTCATAATTAGTTCAATAAAATGTGAATTATTTCTTGAAGGAAGACCATGATAACAATAAATTTTGTATAATGTGTGCCTATTATGTAATAGCTGTTTCATAGAATATAACAACAGGACATGAAATATATAATTGACAAATTTATGGAAAAAGTAAAAAATTATGAAAGATAAGTTCATTTTGGGGGGAAGAAATTTGGTTACAACCTTCCTGTACTGTAAAAATCAAGTGGAAATTTAAAAAATAATTCTTAGCCAATTTAAAAAATAATTATTGAATCTAGGAAAGAATCATGATATTTTAAAACAGGTATTAACAAATTAAAAAATTAGACAAAAATCCCTTTTGATGCTAGTGAAATCAAGGAATTTTCTAAGTCTCACTTTTCTTATAATATAACTACCTTCACTTAGTTCACAGAATTAGGATTCATATCTTAAGGACCTACATGCTGCTAGTCTCATTCCAGAAATATCTGTGAATCTCACATACTGTTCTTCTGGCACTTCACAAATGATTCATTCTTCTAACTGTAGACTTACTGATCATCACAAATGAATCACTCAGTTTGGACAGATTGGTATAAAGCAGGTGAGTTTCTGATATAATATATTTCAAAAAGTATGAAAATATAGATACTTGAAATAAAAACCATTCCACAAATATTTTATAGAGATGAAATGAAATAGGAATACAGAGATGAGATGTAATGAAAAGAAGGAGTGATTCTAAATTAAAGAAGGTGAAACATTCAGTATATCCTCACTGGTTTTGAAAAGAATGATAGGAGTGGGCCGGAGGGTTAGCTCAGTGGTTCCAGCACCTGCCTCGCAAGCACAAGGTCCTGAGTTCGATCCCCGGTAACCACATATAATGCTGGGCATGGAGACACGCCCACCAACAATCAACACTGCATACCACAATGCCGGACGTGGTGGCTCACACCTGTAATCCCAGCACTCGGGAGGCAGAGACAGGAGGATTGCTGAGTTCGCGGCAGTTTGCCTGGGCACCATAGTGAGCTCAGGGCCAGCCTGAACTACAAAAGTGAGACCCTGTCTCAAAAAAAAAAAAAAAAAAAAAAAAAAAAAAAAAAAAAAAAAAAAAAAGAACGAAAGGGGTCACAAACCCAAGCATGCTGTTGACATTTAGAATCTAGGAAAGGCTTCCCATCTGGAATCCAGCCATGAAGTGAAGAGCTCAGGCCTTTACCAAAGAAGAGAGTTCTGCCAATAAACTGAACAAGAACTTGGATTCTACTCTAGGGGTTCCAGCAAGATAAAGTACCACCACCATCTTGATTTTAGTTTGATGAGCCTTGAGTTGTACTTCTACAGAACTTTAGAGTAACAAATTTGTGTCAATTATTTCATTAAGTGCATAGAAATTTTTTATGGCTGCAATCTCAAGCTCATACATACTTTATATGACAGGGAGCAGTACAGCTAATAGAGTCTTAAAGCAAAATTATTTATATATGCAGTTCTCCATTGCAAGAGAACCCAGGAGAAAGTGATTCTCTTTTCTCATAATGTTTGATAGTGATGCACTTTCCAAATTAAAGGGCACATATCATATTCATGGAGCCAAATTAGTCTATTCCTTTAAAGATTCCACAAGTGGCACAAAGCTGCCACAGGGGATACTACTTGGGGATCTTGTGGCCATCTAGTGTCTATCTAAAGGATCTGTCTTTCACACACATTTGTTAAATTACATGGACCTCAGACAATAGGACTTACATTGTTCAGTTCAGGGAAGGAGAAAAGAGCTTTCTTCTATACAGTCAAAAAATTTGTGTGAACTCCCATTGATGGAATAAAAGCCCCCTTATAACTCTTTCACCCTATGTTCACACAATGAAGAAAATGCAGCAACCTTGGACAGAGAAAAATGTGATTATTAAACCTTGGATCCCTCAAGGGCCTGAAAGTTTGGACTTCATCATCATCATACAGATTGCCAAGGCCTGCAACAATCACAGCATGGACAGTGAAGAAGGAAAAGGAAAAATATTGGCTATGCTTCTGTTAATGGAAGTTAAAATTCATGCATTGTCTTCCCACTCATGAATGTTCCTTCCTGTGCTCCCTTTCCATTCTGTTTATTCTCATCTACCAGCTGCTTCTCATAGTACCAAATAACCATTGTGGATGGATAATGGATATCATATTTTTCCTAGCAAGTAACAGAATGAAATTTAAATGAATAAATTACTTGTGTTCAGAATTCATAGTATTAGGTAAAAGCACTTAAATGGTCAACATTCATTGGAATAATACTCCAAACTACAGCAAAAGGAGCAAAATTATTTTGACTTAAGATCTCTCATATGCTTTTATCTTTTAAGATCTCCATGTAGGCAGAGAAAAAATACAAATGTGTAAATATCAGGAAAAAAAGCACACAATCAAAGTGAACCTCCTAAGTACCCATTACATCAATACCCATGGCTTCCTAGTTTCTAAATGTATCTACTGACTATATTTTTATACTGAATTTTGAAAACAAAACAAAACAAACAACTTGAATGAAGTAAAGCAACTACCTCCAAAAAACATGAAAACCCTTTTCCAAGTTGAGTTTATCTATTTAGTTTTCTTTTAGTTTATTAGCTTGTCCATTTAGTTTTCTGTTAATTAGCTCAAAGAATTCAAGATTGCACAAGAAATACAGAAGAAAAGTATAAGGAAATTCCAAAATTGTAGTCCTCCTGAGATTAGGAGATATATAAAATAAAGATATATGCCCAGAATTCACCAGTTAACTATCCCTGAACTTCAGATTCGCTCATGAAACAGAGTCAATAGCTGTGCAATAATCATTGCTTCCCACTGGACTCAACAGAAGTTTGGAAAGATAATCTGCTTACCTTTGGAATATTCAGCCATAATAGGCACTTGAAGGTTTCACAGTCCACATAACCAAAAGTGAATCACTCAGAACACAATTCAAAAAGAAAACATTAGTATATATGGAATTGTTTCTGGATCTTCTAATCTGCTCCACTGATCTTTGTGTCAGTTACTTTGGCAGTACCATACTGTTTTTAACACAGTGGTTTCATAGAATAGTTTCAAGTTGGGAATTGGGATACTCCCTCCCATGTCTTTCTTGCCTAGAATTGTTTCTGCTATTCTAGGTCTCTTGTGGTTCCAGAAGAATTTTTGGATTATTTTCTAGAGCTCTGTGAAAGACATTATTGGCATTTTAATCGGGATTGCATTGAATCTATCTATAGATGTGCTAGTATAGCCATTTTGACAATATCAGTTCTTCCTACCCAGGAACAAGGGATGTCTTTCCATTTTCTTATATCCTCTTTGATCTCCTTTTTCAGAGTGCTCCTTTTCAGGTTTTGGAGCAGGGGTGTTTTACCTCCTTTGTTGGGTTGATTTCTAGATATTTCATTTTTCGGATGTTACTGTGAAGGAAACTGATTGCCCAATTTCTCTCTAAATGAGTCTGTGGTTTGTGTATACAAAGACTATTGATTTTTCAGCATTGATGTTGTATCCAGCTATGCTACTAAATTGGGTGATTAAGTCTAGCAGTCTTTCAGTTGAGTTTTTAGGATCTTCTATATAGAGTAGCATGTCATCAGCAAATAATGACATTTAAGCTTTTTCCTTTCCTATTTTTATTCCTTTTATTTCTTTCTCTTGTGTAACTGCAGTGGCTGTTTCCAGCACTACAATGGACAACAGTGGTGATAGTGCACATCCTTGTCTTGTTCCTTAATTCAGTGTGAAAGAGCTTAATTTTTGACCATTTAGAATGATGTAGGCTGCTGGTTTCTCATAAATAGCTTTTATTAGGCTGAGATAAAATCCACCTATTCTTTTTTTTTTTTTTTTGAGACAGGGTCTTGCTTTGTAGTTCAGGCTGGCCCTCAGCTCACTATGTAGCCCAGGCAAGCCTCGAACTCAGCAATCCTCCTGTCTCTGCCTCCCGAGTGCTGGGATTACAGGCGTGAGCCACCACGCCCGGCTAAAATCCACCTATTCTAATTCCCTGTAGAGTTTTGATCAGGAATGGGTGTTGGATTTTGTCAAATTCTTTCTCTGCATTTATTGAGATGACCATATGGTTTCTGTCTATTAAAATAGTGTATTGTATCTATTAGTTTATATATGTTATACTATCCTTTCATTCCTGGGATGAATGTAACTTCATCAGGGTGTATGATCTGATAACCCTCTGTATTTTATTTGACTGTATCTTTTTGAGGGCTTTTGCATCAATGTTTATTAGGGATACTGACTTGTAATTGTCTTTTTTGGTTGAGTCCTTCTTTCCTTTGGGAATCAGTGTAATCACTGCTTCCATGAATACATTTGGGAGTGTTGCTTCCCTTTCAATTTCATTAAAGAGTTTGAGAAGAAGTGGTGTTGACTTTTCTTTAAATTTTTTTTTTTAGAATTCAGCTATAAAAACATCAGGAACAGAACTTTTCTTTGTTGATAGTTTTTTTTTATTGCATTTTCAATTTCACAGACTGATATTCAGAGGTTTAACATTTTCATATCTTCTTCATTGAACTTTGGAATTTCATATGCATCTAGAAACCTATCCATTTTTTCTGTGTTTTTCATGTTATTGGAGTAAAAGTTCTCAAAGTATATATTTGTTCTTCTCTAGACTTCTACCAGATCTGTGGTGATTTCTTCCTTTTCATTTCAAAGCAGGAGTGGCTTTCCTATTTGCAAACAAAATATATTTCAAACCAAAACTGATAAAGAGAGACAAAGAAGGACACTACATCCGTGTACAAGGAATAATCCAAGAGGAAGAGATGACACTCATAAATTTTTATGCACCAAATTCCAGTGCACCAACTATATAAAATAAACATGGTATGAGAAATTGAAGATGTAAATGAGCTCTAGAATATGTGGTAGATATTGTGAAATAGAAAATATTCAAAGGGAAATGGGGAGTACTGGTAAGTTATAAGATAAAAATATGTTGGCAATTTTTGAAAAAAGTAAAGCTTACGTATATAGGCGAATGGAAAATGGGCAAAAATGAGAATAAAATTGTGTAATGTACTGGTACAAATTCTCAATATTGTGTGTGATCATGATGTGTATATACCATGTTCCAATAAAGATTCAAATTAGGGCCAGAAATTTAGCACAGTGGTTCCAGCACCTGCCTAGCAAGTGCAAGCTCCCTGGTTCAATAGCAGGTAACCACATACAACAATACTGGTCCTGATGATTCATGCTCACCAGCAATCAATACCATGTATCACAATCCCAGGTGAGGTGGCTCACACCTGCAATCCCAGCACTCATGAGGCAGAGGCAGGAGGACTGCTGAATTTGAGGCTTGCCTAGGCTACATAGTAAGCTCAGGCCCAGCCTATCTAAAAAAAAAGATTCAAATAAATACATAAATATTAATGGATATGAAAAGCTAGATATGCATTAATGCAATAGTAGTAGGGGACTTCAATACCTCACTGTCAGAACTGGACAGATTGACTGGACAAAAAGTCAATAAGGAAATACCTGAACTGAACAAATTTTTGAACAAATGGACTTAATAAATGTCTACAGAGTATTTCATCCCACAAGGCCAGAATGTGCATTCTTTTCAGCTTCTCATGGGTCATTCTCAAAACAGACCACATGCTAGTTCATAGAACACATTTAAGTAAATGCAAAGGAATTGAAGTTATCCCCTGTACACTGTCAGACCATAGTGCCTTGAAACTGGATCTCAGTACCAAAAGAAATTCCAAAGTCCTCACAAACACTTGGAAATTGAACAACACTCTGCTGAAAAATTAATGGGTCAGAAATTAAAGTTTTTTTCAATTAAATGCTAATACCAGTAACAATATACAGGAATTAATGGTACATAATGAAAGCAGTTCTATGAGGGAAATTCATAGCAGTGAATGCCTACAACAGAAAAATACAGCAAGCTCAAATAAACAATCTAATCCAAAACCTCAAGCTACTA
Source organism: Thryonomys swinderianus (assembly GCA_004025085.1). Classification (NCBI taxonomy): domain Eukaryota; kingdom Metazoa; phylum Chordata; class Mammalia; order Rodentia; family Thryonomyidae; genus Thryonomys; species Thryonomys swinderianus. Next base: position 19,674 of record PVIC010015546.1, read on the forward strand.
GGAAAAAAAGGAGCAAGACAAACCCAAACCATACTAGGGAGGAAATTATAAGGATTAGAGCAAAAACTAATCCAATGGAGACTAAGAGAATGATATAAGTTGGTTTTTTGAAAGGATAAGTAACATTGACAGACTCTTAGCCAACCTTATCAAACACAGGAAGGACAATGCTGAAATCCATGCTTTTAGGAGTGAAAGGATTGGGAGAATCACCTCTCATTTTAAAGTTAAGAGTTATCAGCAAAACATTCTACTCCCTCACATCACAAAGTTGCACAGAAAGATTTACACTCCTAGAATGCATATACGAGGAGGCATTTTTCTGTACCTTTGTAAGAAATCTGTATGATTCTAAATTTCCACACTGAAAAGTTCAATTACTCAAAGATAAAATCTATACCTGTATCAGTGGAAAAATTGTTACTTTCTTTGCCACATGTGGTGGTTCACCCTTGTAATCCCAGCACTTGGAGGCAGAGGCAGAAGGATTGCTGAGTTCCAGCCTTGCCTTGGCTACAGCTCAGAGCCAGCCTGAACTACAAAGTGAGACACTGTCTCAAAAAAAAAAAAAATGTTACCTTCTTTGCCTTTTTGATGTTCTCTATGCCTGTCATCTAACGGATTCAGAATTGTGGTATATACAGGATATCACTTATTAGGTCCTTACTATTTTAATGTCTCAAACAATGTTATTGGTAGGGACTGTCTCAGCGATACTAAACTCTACTATTCATTCAAGATTTTGTGCTTGTTTGTTTGTGTTTGTTTGTTTGTTTGTTTGTTTTGAGGGAAGTTCTTGCTTTGTAGCTCAGGCTGGCCCTGAGCCTAAAACATAGCCCAGGCAAGCCTCAAACTCAGCAATCCTTCTGTCTCTGCCTCCAAAGTGCTGGGATTACAGGTGTGAGTTATCATGCCTGACACTGAAGTGTGTGCTACTGATTGCTGGTGATTGTGAGTCACTGTACCCTGTATTGTTGTATGTGGTTACCTGGGATCAAGCCAGAGACCTTGAGTTTGCCAGGCAGGTGCCAGAATCACCGAGCTAAATGTCTGGCCCCAGGTTTTTGACCAAACTCAAACTGTGAGATAATCTTATCACACAGTTCTCTGTTTTGGTGGATCTAATACACTTCCCAGGCCTATGGTTTGGGATAATTCTACAAACACAGAAGTTTAGTAGTTGATCGATCATTCTAGTAAACCAACTGTCAATTAACCATTGCCTAAATTTCTGTGAATCATCCAACTATAATCAGAGCTCAGGCAGTATTTTTTAATATAAAAACATATGTGCAATGTCCGTCAATCGGCCCAGGGCTACTCTCATGAGTTAATGTAAAACAGAAAATATTCAAAGGGAAAGGGAGTATGGGTAAGTAAAGAAAAAAACTGATGGCAATAAAAGGAAATAAAGTTTAGGTATATAAGGGACAGGGGGTTGTAAGGTCGCCAGAGGATGGGGTAGCTTATCTATTTAGGGGTGGTGGTGGTGGTAATAATAAAAGGGAAGCAAAGCTTATGTATTTAAGGGGTGGTGGATTATGGGGTGGGTAGGGGGATGGGAAAAATGAGAATTGAACTGTATCATATACTGGTACAAATTCCTCAATGTTGAATCTGATCATGATGTATATGTACAATGTACCAATAAAGATAAAAATTAATTTTAAAAAATCAATGTGAAGCAAAAGTTTTCTAGGCCACTTCTGGGAACATAATTAGGAAGATCACACTACAACATAATAAAATCCTCCAGGATTGCCGGGCTCAAAATCATGGGCTATTTTTATTTTAACATGAATTTGCTTTTAACATAAAAAATTACAAAACTTTCTCAATTACTTAATTAGCACTCAATTCTCTTAATTAGAGAATCTAAAATCTCTATTAAATGTTCTTAAACAAGTAAGATATTCCTTTTCTATAGCTATAATCTTATCTCATTTGTGTTACCCTGTGTTTGTCACTTCCTCATTAATGGCACAAAATATCTGGCACTCAAGTATTAGTCTGTCATAAAAAATGATATTCTTGCCAGGTGTGGTGGCTCACAACTGTAATCCCAGCATTCGAGAGGCAGAGACAGGAGGATTGCTGAGTTCAAGGCTTGCCTGGACTACATAGTGAGCTCAGGGCCAGCCTGAACCTTAAAGCGAGACCCTGTCTCAAAAAAGAAAAAAAAAAAAAAAGATATTCCTGAGTTATTTATACTCAAATGGACATACCTTAAGGACTTACTCATCCGTGAAATAAATAGGTCACAGATATGTAAATTTCATATCTTTCCTCTGGTATGGGAAACTGAAGATGTAAATGACTTCTAGAATGCATGACAGATGTTGTGAAATAATATTCAAAAGAAAATGGGGTTTAGGGGTAAGAAATGAGGGGAAAGAAAAAATGCGATGGTAAAAAAAAGGAAACAATGCTTATGTGTATATAGGGGCAGGTGGTTGTATGGTGTTTAGGGGAAGGGGAAAAAATGAGAATTAGTACTAATTCTCAATGTTGAGCATGATCATGATGTGTATATACAATGCATCAATAAAAATTCAAATTAAAAAAAGAATTAAAGGAGTCGGTCATGCTGGCTCATAGATTTCAAAGGACTCAGTCCCTGGTTAGTGGGCTCCAAGAGGACAGGTTTAACAGAAAGGTCTGATAGCCTCAGCCCATGACAGCCAGGAAGCATAGAGAGAAGACAGGAGCCAGCAAGGAGTAGAGGGCCCTGATAATCACTCATCTTCCACATACTTGAGACTTGTGGGGAACATTTAGATTGAAACCATAACAAAGTCCCCTTAACATTTTTCTCATGCTTTGCCTGGTATGGGAAAACCAATGAAATCGCTGACTTTCATTTTTCTCTGCCCTCTCATCTTCCTATATTTCATCATTTTCAATCTTCAGGCTCTGACTTGATCATCATCAATCCACTAAATTTTTATAAGAAATTTTGCAAGGCTGTGAATTGAACTGATATTGTATTCCAGTCATCTGTAAAATCAATATTTGAGTTTGTTTTTAAAGTATCTTAGCCTCGGGGCTGAGCATGGTAAGAAATTTCTATGGTTTTAGAAAAGTCCTTGGTTTTTGCATGTCACATGATTGAAGGATTTAAGATTTTGAAGGTTTTTTTTTCTTTCCCAGTCTGTCTACTTCCCATTGAATGAAGCATGTTTACCCTTGAGTTCTGAAGTCAGTTCCTGAATTCTTCGTGCACTAGCAGTGAGTCTCTATAGTCCTCAGGGTCCCTCTTGGAAATGGAACTATCAATTATGCAAATGAGAAAAGTTTATCAAAGTATTTTTAAAGTTATGTGCTTTATTAAATGAAACCAGTAGGAAACCATGACATACCACCAGAAGGAGCTAGCCAGGTCAGGAAGCTGTTACCATGAGTACTGGGCTGGAGAAAAACTCCTTCCTCAAATTTATGTCTGTCACACAGTCTCAAAATATGACTATAGAAATACACCCATAACACAGGAAATTAGTGAAGAGTTTCTACAGGATTAGTGTATGTTTTTAGTTCTATATAACTGATGTCTTTTATAAAGAGAAACAGAGCAGCCCAAGCAGAAATTCAATAATTTTCCAGGCAAACTAAGGCACACCAAGGATTGCTGGCAGCATAAATGACTCTCAGAGACCTCCAGAAGGAACAAACCCCTGGCACCTGGATCTCTTCTCACAGAACTGAAGAAAAGATGTCCTTTGTTTCAAGCTATACAATTCGTGGTGTTTTGCTACATCAGCCCTGGAAACCATGATGCTACTACAAGGAGCCCTCCTTAAGTAAATCCTCATTAAAAGCTCGTGACCCTTGGTAAGTAAATCCAGACATTGCAATCTGTAGGTTTCAGGAAGGAATGCTGCAAACAATTATCTCCCATTTTCATGATCAAGTATTTCATGTGCCTACTTTGGTTGGAATATAAGGAGCTCAAGGAATCTGTCCACACAGGTCTTGGAGTTTAGCCTTCAAGGTAAAAGTGCAGTACAGAAAGAGGGAGAGTGTACACAGTAGGACAACAGGAGAATCCTGCAATACACCATTTCTAAATGGGACTTGATGCAAAGTAATTGTAAGACCAAACTGGACATAAAAACAGCCATTTTGTTTAAAACCTCCACTTGTGTCCTGTAACTTCCCTGTAAACCTGGAACTTGTCTCCTTGGAAATTCTCCACCCAAATGATGTGTGCAGCTGCAGATTGTATGTTTTTAAAATGTACTATTCTACAGTAACCAGTGATCTAATTGTTGCTATTGGCTTCTGTAACGACTCACTTCTGCACATTAACAATAGAATGATCTAATCACTTCTGCATAGAGACCTCTTGGTAACAGGTCGGGGGTAGTAAATTTTGCCTTTAAATAGTGTGTGTTAGCCTAAGTGGGTTCCTTCTTCTGCATGGAAGAATGGCCTGTAGCTAAGTAATAAAACTCTTGGTTGGACTTTATCATATCACGTCCTAAGAGATTGTCTCAGTGGGACTTGGGTATAACAGTAATAAACTCATTTTGCTGTTTCCACCATTTTAGTTCTATTACAATGTATCAAGAAATGCTGAATTACCAACAAAGTAAGGAAATTTGGCTCAGAAGATGGAAGAGTATAAGTTTAAGTGTTCACAATCACTGCAGAAATTATGTCATATAAGAAACTTATTAGAATCTTTTCTCCAATGCTGCACAAGTGATGACTTTCTGTAGCCGTGACTAGTTCTTGTCATAGGATGTTGTGTCTGGTATCAGGAGGTGGATACTGGATTCCAACTTGCACAGTTGGAGAACAGATGCATGACACTGACAAAGAAACCTGTATCTTTCAATGCACTTCAAAAATCCCTTCCTCCCTTTCTTTGTCCATCCCTCTTCACTTTTTCTGTTATGAGTTTTTTTCCATATTCTAATCTCCAAAATAGGAAAATCACGCATCCAAGTTTAGATCACATCACTTCATGCTCAGTACAAGACTACGGTTGCAATTTTGACAGGATTTGGTTTGTTTGCTTGCTTCCCATAATAAGATATGAATTTCTGACCCTATTCAAATGAGAAAGAGCTTTGGATAGTAGGCATACAAAACCTATACTCCTTCCAAATTTTCTAAGAAATTGTTATAATAGGCATTTGTGTTATTCATCTCCTTATTTTATAATGAATTAACTTTCAGTGAATATAAAAATTACCAAATTGAGGGCTGGAGATTTAACTCATTGGTTCCAGCACCTGCCTTGCAAGCACAAGGTCCTGAGTTTGATCCCCGGTAACCACATACAAAGTCGGGCATGGTAGCTCATTCCTGTAATCCCAGCACTCCGGAGGCAGAGGCAGGAGGATTGCTGAGTTTGGGGCTTGCCTGGGCTACATAATGAGCTCAGGGCCAGCCTGAACTACAAAGGGAGACCCTGTCTCAAAAAAAAAATTACCAGATTGAGTTAATAATACATAATGTACCAGCCAAAAATCTTAAATAAAATATTTATCTAGAAAAATTTTGTTACTCATTCTTGGTTCCTGGACTTCTATTGAGTTTAATACCCTATTAAATTAATTAGTTGACTTTAACAACTTACACCACAAATTGACTAGACATGGAAAATTTGAAGACAATAGTGAAACCTAAGAAATTATTTTATTAAAATGTTATTTGACTTAACAAAAATATAACAAAATTTAGAGTTAGACTTTTACTTGTTAAAAAATTAAGATTTCTATAGGTTTGCTCTCTAAAATTTGAAACTGAGACTGTCGTAGAATGAATATATTACTTCAGACAAAACCACTGAAACATATTCTTGTTATCTAAATTGAATAATCCAACTTCCTAAAACTTATTGATTATAAACAAAAAACAATTTGAGAACAACCACTCAGATGGAGACTTTTCTTTCCTCAGAATAAACCAGGGATTGCACTCAACACTGGAACTGAGAATATGTTTTCCAGTAAGAGTCTCTATTACCTATGTCCATTTTCCTCTGTCATCATGGGCCATCTAATTACATCATCACCATGATCAATGGTGATACTCACTAGATACTAATCTCATCCACCAGGGGTCTTAGCGTCACTGCGTACCTTGAATTTCTTAAGGATCCTCAACAAAACTCAAAACTTCCAGATCAACTAGTCAGCTGAGCTTAATTCTTGTGAGTCTCTGCATAACTATATTCTGCACTTTCCTTCACTTTTTTTCAACCTCTGAACACTTGGTATCTTCTGTAATTTGACAGTCATCATCAGTGAAATACTGTATCTATTCCACTTTGTGGAGGGCTTTGGTTTGCTCCAGTGGTAACCTGCCTTCGCTTTGGGGATGCCATTTTCTTTGAAACCTTCTCATGAAGATATCTTTACTCTTACTAATATTTTGCCTCTCTGGATAAGGAGTGAGCTAGGAGTTTCACAGCTTCTCCGAAAATTTTCAGAACACTCACTCTCCTTCCAAAATATCTCCAACTGCTTGCATTGTTCATCTACTCATCTATTCATCCTTGAGTCATTTCCTTTTTTTTTTTCTGAACAATTTTAGCTCCAAACTCAGTAATTTTCTCAGATTGCAAAGAAAGTTGTAATTTGTTGTATGATTTTTTTAGGTAGTATCCAATAACCACATAGAACAAAGATCATGAATTTCTAAAGTTATTCTGTGTTCTTCTTCAGCCATGTTTCATGGCAATAAAACAGGCAATCTCTGAGTAGAAAGAGCATTTTCAAGGGAGCAAGGTAATCAAGGCGGGACAAATACAAGGGAATGAATATAAAGGGGACCATTACCCCCCCCCCAGTTGGGTTGTCGGTGACTTTCACCATTAAGTACGAGTATCACTCTCTGCCTTGTCCCCTCTGTGCAATGTCCTCTACTAATCCTGCCCTCTCACCTCCCATCCTAGGACCATATTATAAGGATCTCTGCTACTTATAAGCAAAGAGCTCTAAATGATGGTCAACCAGCTGACTGTCCTACTACCTGCAGCTTGTGGCTTGCTCTGAACAAAACATCTTTTTGTCCAAAAAATAAATCCAATTGACTAATCTTCTATTAATCTAGTGATGCCCATCCCTCTGAAGATCCAGAATATGACTTAAATTCCAAGGCAACCTGTATGCTCCTTCCTTATATGTGCATCACCATTCTACTCTATGCACTTGGAAATGATATGTCTGTTCAGAGACAGACTGTTTCACTCCTATCAAAGGTGGCTGCAGAAAAACACACAATCTGTCTGACTGGTCTTCCTTTAGACAGTAATGGTCATGGATCTCTGTGAGCTTGTAAAGCTCGCTGCAGAGGATGCTTTAAATTTCAAGTTTACTTCTTCTCTTTGTTGCAGCCATTCAAGTAACAGTCACTTCTGGAATCTCAGAACCTCCTTACCCATTTCATTCTCAGCTGACAATCTTGCATTGCTCTTACCTGAGAAAATCAAAGCAATCAAAAGATATATAAAATAATCTGCCATCACCCCACACATCTCCCTATCTGCGGAACTACAGTAGTTAGAGACACCGCTGCTCTTTTTCAAAGACCGCTGCTCATTCCATTTGGTCGCTGTATCTGAGCTCTTCCTGGTTATGCAACTGAAGCAATTGTCAGTTCTATCTTCATCATCAAATTCTGCATTTCAGCTGGGCCATTTTTATTAGGATAAAGTTTCTTATTAATTTATTCCCAGCTTTACAAAAAAGCCCCAATGTCTGCTTAGTGTTACAACCTATTTCTTTGCTTTTCTTACAATAAACATTTTTTGAAAAATGAAAAAAAAACATTTTGAAAAAATATTTTATTGGTTTCCAATGCCTTCTTTCCTAGAATCTCTAAATATACTACTCCACAAGGAACGCTTTTATCAAGTGACATTCCAGTGACTGATTCTCAACATTCATTTATTCAGGGTGAAGAAAGGAACAGACACAATTGAGTAAGTCTTCTTTCTCTGTACACTTGTCACTTGCTTCCAGGACTTGTTTTTATTTCTGTTTCACTAGTTAATTCTCTTCAACTTATTAATAGTATCTTTCTTATAATTTGCTTTTAATGATTGCAATGTCATGCGTGCAGTCTTATCTCCTTTTTTATCCATACATTACTTCTATTTGACCCAGTATCATGGCTTTATAAATTATCCCAATGGTGATGTCTTTTCAAATTTTACCTTCTGCCTTGATGTCTTATACTTATCGGGCTCATGTATTTGAGGCACAGAAGGACATCTTCTCAAAAGGATATGAATTGTAACATACTTCCAAGTAAATGTCTGTTTTCATAGCAAGTCTCTATAAATCAATGGATGGAAATTCAGTTCTTATAACTACTGAACCATAATATTAGAGTCATCCTTAATCCTGTTCTTCTATGCAAACTTCAGCTGATCAAAGGAAATTGTGTAAAGGACAATCAGAACAATTTTCAAAAGACAAATAGAGCGCCAGAGGGTTAGCTCAGTGGTTCTGGAACCTCACAAGCGCAAGGTCCTGGGTTCAATCCCGGTAACCACATACAATGCTGGGTGTGGAGACTCACGCCCACCAGCAATCAATGCCATATACCACAGTGCTGGGTGTGGTGGCCCATGCCTGTCATCCCAGCACTTGGGAGGCAGAGACAGGAGTATTGCTGAGTTCGAGGCTTGCCTGGGCTACATAGTGAGCTCAGGACCAGCCTGAATTACAAAATGAGACCCTGTCTCAAAAAAAAAAAAAAAGACAAATAGAAAATGAATGCTGTATATGTAGCCAGCTGATGTTTCCCGCTGACACAGACCAGCGTGGTCTATAAACCAGATTATAGCCATCACTTACTTACAATCATTCTTCCTATCCCACAGTCCATTTTTAACAGAAAACCAAGTCAACCTTTTAAAGCACAGCTCAGCTTATGATATTTAGTCACTCCAGACATGTATGTCTCCTCTTTTAATTCCCAAGAAAACTGAAGCTTTCTACTATGGCTACTGAAGTCCTTCAGGATCAGGCTCCAGCACTCCCTGAGCTTGCCAGCCCCCTCTGGCCACAACCACATGGTCCCACCCACACACCCACACTGACATTCTGGCCCTGACTCAGACACACTAACTCTGCTTTTAGATGGGCTTCACTGGCCTGTTTCCCTGACTGGAAAAGCTTTTTGCTGAGCATCCTTTCCTCCAATTACTTTATCTAATGTTTATTCTGCAAGTTTTCAACTCCAAGCCTCAAAGATAAAATGGGTTCCACTCTCTTCTTTGGAGTCCCTGATCATCCCCACCTATCCTCCTAATTCCTTATTCTAGAGCACACATGGCAAATGGCAAATGATAGAACATGTAGTCAGTAGGCATACTGCTAATGGATTGTGCCTCTCACCTAGAATGCTACTTGAATGTCAGAAATCCAGCCAAGCATAGGATGCACACCAAAAAGCCCCAGCCCCATGGAAAACTGAGGCAAAACCATCACAAATTAGAGTCCCACACTGGACAACTTGTTATTCAGTGAGGCCATGCCTCAAAATACAAAAAAAAAAAAAATGTACTGATGTTCAAAGTGAAGCACCTGGAACCAGGTCATGGTATCACAATAAAAAATAAAGTTGAAATTATTCATCCTTTTGTCCACTGAAGTATCCCAAAATCTAAAAGTTCCTGCCTTATCATACTTCTCAGCAAAAGCAGACCACATTTCACAGACTGACACTGAAGCTGATCTTTAGAATTCAAACAGGAGAGATGCAACATACGCTGGACTTCATAATTATCCAGGAAACAGTAAAGTTCCTATTTTTTGCTCTGCAGAGATGTGTTAATCAGCATTGATGTTACAGTCTTTTCTAGAAAGTACTGCTTAAATTATTTGCTCAAACATAGTCTCCTTTTGAATTTCTAAACATTTCTTTCCACTGCAAGAGAGAACTGAGGATCTCTGGCTTATCTGATTTTGAATTGAATTTGAAGTTTTCCTAGAGGAGACAATTGGTCCCATGTTCTCTTTTCATAATGGGCAGGAAGTCGAAGCCCTTGACGACCATGCAATCACAAGTGTCAGCACCCTTTGCTGTATACAAAGCTGCTGGTGCTCCAGGACATGTTTTGTGCCTTCACAGCCCATCACATGTAAGGACTGTCTATGACTCCTACAAATCAATAAATTACATCACGCATTCAATATATGATTATAAAAGTGGCTTTGTACCATGTTAGACTATTTTGTCCATCTTAAGCTAACCTCTGTGTTATCAGCATGTTTACGGGACACTAAACTGAGGTATAAAGTTTGGGAAGATTGATGTATTAAGTGCATTTTGGCTCATGAACTATTTTATTAGTACAAGTTTATAATACAAAATGTTGCATGCCTTATGTGGAGTTTTTTCATATATATAACACACTAACAATTCCTTTTTTCATTTATTTCCTTACTTTCTTTTTCTCTGCCTCTATCTCTTAATTTCCATGTGTTTGGCTTATTGAGCTATAATCCCAACATCAATTTAAAAGCAACTGCACTCAGATATATGAAACTTATCATTAAATGACCTCATTCTTACCGCTTTTCAAATTCTGATATTCCATACTTGTTACACAACATTCCAGATTCTCCCCAGCCTAAGAAAACTGCTGAGTTACAATATTTATGTATTACTTTTCCTAAGATCTTCAATGTAATTCAATCGTGACATGTAAAAGGAAATAAGAGCATGTCAAAATTTTAGGTTTTTTATTATGTATGTTTAGTAAAAAGTCACATAATCTGATTGGAAATCCATTTCTAAATTAATAAGTTTTGTGGCAAGGAAAACAATCAAAGAATAATAAATGTTAGTATCCAACTTTATATGGAATGCTAGTTACTATTATTCAAAGAAATGATGTGGACCTCACTAAATTGTAAACTGTTGGAAAGTCATCCCCACAGAGACAGGTTCCCTTACTCTGTCTTTCCATCTCTCTCCTCTTTCTCTTTTCTCAGCAGTCGCATGTGCCCAGTAGGCACGAGGAAAAGTGCGGATGATAGTAACATCATAAAATAAAATTACATTGTCTTCAAGGCATTATCCACAGTAACTGCACATTCTATTCTTATTAGTGCATTATATCTTGATAAAGGATTTGTCTCAATAAGCTTGTAGCACTAACTTACTTGAATTGATTATATATATCACAGTTTAAATGGCTTTCATCTGACCCATTTTAAATTCATTGCTTTATAATTTCTTTATGAGACAGGGTACGTAGGAGTAGGCAAGAGGATTCTCTTCTATTATACTCTGATTTTTATATGCCAAAACATATTTTCCATGTGCCAGAGTCAGTTAATTCTATTTTCTACATTTGAGGAAACTATTTATACACAACAGTTAAAATGTGATGAATGAAACTTATTTACTGAACTGTATAATTTTCATTCTTTTTTCACAAAAGTAATAATTACTAACCACAGGCTCAATCACAAAAAAGAGTTAATGATGCTGTTAAAAGCATTTTCATTATAATTTTCTTCACAGCCATTTAAGAAGATATGCTTCACTATATCTGGCTGTCTTCTTTTTATCTAAAGTAAATATCATGAATCTTTCTAATTTCATTCATAAATCTACTCCATGTCTGTTACTTCTTTATTTATCTGTCCTCAGTTTGCCTTTCAAGATATAAATGGAAAATTCTACTATCAGCGCAGAATACACTTTCCACCACAGACCCTCAGGAAGTCACCAGGATGCACTATGCCCTTTCTTTAGGGAGATACAATGAGAGAATAAATCACTTTTTAAAAAGTAAAATAAAATTTCCTATCTCAACTTTACTTAATTCTTTGAAATGACTTCTTTTTCAATGGATTATGCATAACACTTGATTTGAGCCCATGCAATGGAGAATCAGGGGCTGAAGTAATAATGGCAGCCATGTTTTAAACTTATGACAGATAGTTTTTCATTTGTAATTAAGTCTATCGTAAGTTTCTAACAAATACTTTTCTTGTTTTGTTTTTAATTTTCTCATTTTTTTATTCATTTCTTGAAATGAGTTTGGTTTATTATATACTGTTTTAACAAATTCCCCATATTTGAGTGTTGGATGATGATACACATGCTTGTTAGAAATGTTGCTCTGTCCTCTGGATCTCTGGCAGCTATGGATGTGAGATCTTTATCCTATTGCTTGGCCAACATAAGTGATCATAACTTCCATAAGCTGTCCGTGATTACAGTCATAGAAAGCAGTGCTTTCTTCCAGGTAGATGTAAAATAAGAAGGCAAGAGAGAGGCTGTCTAGACCCTCCTCATAACTGTGTCTCAGGACCTCCCTGCAGAACAGTACATATTATCCTTACTTCGTCAGATGGAGTCTTCTCTTCAATGAGGTTTTTTCTAAGCTATTTGAGATAATTCTGTAATTTCTGGAGATAGTAAATACTTCCCAAATCAGTGGAAGGTTAGAAAAGCGAAGACTTTCTGTGAACAGAAGAAAATACTTTCATTTCTGAGATCAAGTTAAATCTGAGTTCCAGGATGTTTTACAACGCAGCCCATTTCAGGAGGAAACTCCCAGGGGAATAAGGAAATTACTCATGAAAATGGGACACCAGTAATCAGGAATATCACTAATCAGGCATCCTAAATCAGTAGCTGCCTGTTCTTAACTTTGTTTTTGTTTTGTTTTGTTTTTAATATTTATTAGCACATATTTGCAGTACTTAACAATTACACTTTTCGTGGGAAATTGGTACAAGTGCATAACACAGCTTAATTCTTTTTTTCTGCCCCTTATGAAAAAAAGAACAAAGGAGAATCTCATGAAAGTACTGTTGATGATTAATTCTAATTTGAGTATGAGAAAACTATCTCTCCTAAAATTTAGACAAAAGGCTTATGTTTTAATCTCCATAGACCCTACACACTATCTTACTCTGAAATAGTTCTTGAAAAGTCACATTAAACATGAAGAACTAAAATATTAAAATTTAATTTTAAAAAATTAGAAAGACCTGTTAGGTTAAAACATTTGATTTAATTTATTGGTTGGAAGAGAATAAATTTGCTGACATTTTGCACAGATAAAATATTCCTAAAACATTCCTTAAAAACTCATTCAAATACAAGTCGATTTTATGTTTTCTAAATTTGTTGAGCAATTATAAGATTTTAAGGCCAAAATAATATAAAACTTTCCTTTAAATCTAAAACGGTAAAATAAATTGAAAGCAGAAAAACAAATTTTAATATGGCTGTGATCATAATTGTAAGTGAAACTTTTTATATCTTAATTTTTTGATTCAGTTTATTTTGAAAATAATCTTTTCTGACTTATAGCTACATAATCTGAGATTAGTTATCTGACAAAGTAAAGAAGTTACCTATATTTGTCTGTAAATTTATTAAAAGCTGATGAATCCTTAAAATCCTTGCATTTAAATATACCTATATAATACAGCTTCTTCCAAATGTTATATTAGTTTTTGATAGCTAAGCCAACTTTGACATTTTGATTATATGCACTTTTACAATAGACACATTCTTCAACCAACTTGTATAAGATAAACGTGTCCTACTTTGTGGATAAAATTTAAGTTCTGGAGGTAAAGTGTCTCAAATGGCAGCAAATAATCTGACCTCTTCATAAAGCAAGCTAGACAAACCTAACAAGTACTAAAGAAGCTAGCAATTAATTCCCCCAATGTATCTCTATTTCTTACCTTTTAAGTGGTGTGTACTATGAGGGCAAGTGGAGTAACATTTGTAGGCAGATTGGAGCTGCCATGGGCAGGGCTACTGTACCTCCTTAGATCCTCCAGATAGATCCAGAGATCCAGGCCTTATTTAGGTTCAGAATATGACCTAGGCATCAGGTTATTTTATTCCATTGTATTTGTTTTTAAGTTTGTCCTAGTGATTTTGCAATTAGGACAAAGTGGAAAGTTCAGCTAGTCTAAGAACACTTACTGTGCCCAAAAAGCTGTCTGAATTGTATATTTTATTTTTTCTTCTGAAAACACAAGCTGGTTTCTGACTGTACTATTTTTGAGAAACAACAAGAGGTCAGTAGGAAAAACAAAACAAAACTGAGACTAAGAAATGTTATCACACTTGAGCCAGGACTGAGAAAGGAAGAGCCAGAGTGAGGATGAGTCTCCCGACAGTAGTGCAGCATGAAGGCCCTTGTAAGCCCTGCCCAAGGATGTGCTATAGCACCTGACTCCAGGCGGGTTGTCCATCTAAAAGTTAGGAGTTATGCTCATGGCAGGAATTTATAATTATGAATTGTTTTGTGGCTGACAGCTCATAAGTAGTTAAATTTTTTATGAGTAGTTAAATTTTAACTTCATGGCTTTTATTTTTCTATTCAGTTTTTTCAGAGTGCTTTCATACACAATATGTACTCAAACATAGAAACAACTTCTGAGGAAACCTGCATTACCTATGGGCAGTGCTATACCTTGATAGGTTTTGGGGTAGCTCACAGCTCTTAGGTCATGGCCTTGCCTAGTTCTAGTTATAAATAGTACCACTGCTGATGGACAGACTTACTGTCTGCCCTCCAGTTTTCTGATCTGTTATAAGCATGTTACTAAACATACTTCTACAATGATCGACCAGGAAAGTTACCAGACCCAGAAATGGAACCAAGCTAGGCTATGGGCAGCTGACTATAAATAAAACTTCTAAGTGTGTCAAGCCAGGTAACAGTAATATTAGCTACATACAGTTTACAAAAAACATAAATCCACTGACAAAGCACAACTGAAAACAGTTAATGGCCACAACTCTTACAATTGTAGAGGCCAAAGGTAACTTGTACTATTCTCACAGTGTCTCAATAAATTCAATATTAAAGTATCTATACATTTTTTTCTTAAAGATTTTTAATGGACTCTATTTAAACAATTTCAAAAATCTACCTCTGGGGCTGGAGATTTAGCTCAGTGGTTCCGGTGCCTGCCACGCAAGCGCAAGGTCCTGAGTTCAATCCCGGTAACCACATACAATGCTGGGTTTGGTGACTCACTCCCACCAGCAATCAATACCACATACCACAGTGCCAGACGTGGTGGCTCACTCCCGTAATCCCAGCACTTGGGAGGCAGAGGCAGGAGGATTGCTGAGTTCAAGGCTTGCCTGGGCTACACAGAGAGCTCAGGGCCAGTCTGAAATACAAAGCGAGACCCTGTTTAAAAAAAAAAAAAAAATCTACCTCTGACTAGAAAAAAGAAATATTTCTTAAAAAACAGAAAAGTAGCAGGGCATGGTGGCTCACGCCTGTAATCCCAGCACTCAGGAGGCAGAGGCAGGAGGATTACTAAGTTTGAAGCTTGCCTGGGCTACATAGTGAGCTCAGGCCAGCCTCAACTACAAAGCGAGACCCTGTCTCAAAAAAAAAAAAAAAAAAAAAAAAAAAAAAAAAAAAAAAAAAAAAAA
>PVIC010015547.1:0-35059 GCA_004025085.1 Thryonomys swinderianus
GTCAGCGCCCAGTGCCCGTGTCAGCGCCCAGTGCTCTTGCAGAGCACAGCCTGCCAAGGTGCTAAACAGAAAAGCTTCAGGTTGGCAGAGACCCCAGGATCCATGGATGCAAACCGCCCCTCACTAGCTTCCTGTGGGCACCCCCAACCTCCTCCTCCTCCTCCTCCTCCTCCTCCTCCAACTACCCCAGGCCTCCCAAAACCATCTAGTGGCTCTAAACTGTCCCCAGGACAAACCCCGGAGCTGGGATTTAGGCTGCGGAGGGGGCTGGGGGCTGGGAGTCCAGGGGCCGTGCGGGACCTGGGGACC
This sequence comes from Thryonomys swinderianus, assembly GCA_004025085.1. Lineage (NCBI taxonomy): Eukaryota > Metazoa > Chordata > Mammalia > Rodentia > Thryonomyidae > Thryonomys > Thryonomys swinderianus. The sequence continues at coordinate 310 of PVIC010015547.1, forward strand.
TGGGCCGGGGGCCGCTGTGATCCCCTCCCCTCCCCATCTCTTTTTCTTCTTCCCTTTGTGTTGTCTCTTTTCATCCAACTCTACCTTTTCCTCCTGGTCCCGAACTCGGTTCCCCAGCCCTTCAATGTCCCCTCAGGCCCCTGCGAACTCCCTGAACTGTGAGCTTCTGGTGCTGAACGTCAAGAAGGCTCGGACCTTGCCGGTGCCTGTGTGGGCCTACGCCGTGGCCTGCCTGAAGTCTGGGCTGCCCCGGCTAGACTCAGAGCCCTCCCCGGCCTGGGGACAGGAGTGGGCGACGCCGGCTCGCCGCTGCCCTCTCCTGGCTGAGAAACATGGTCCTGAAGTCTCCAGCGCAGGGCCCAGGGGTCTTGGTCGTTCCTAGCTTCCGATTTCCTTGTGATTGATACAAAGGTCCCAACCTGAACACGTCCCAGAATCCTTGCAAGGTGGGCAGAGCCAGGGCATCCCATGATCCCTTGGGGTCACGGCAGACACCCACAGACAGCGGAGGCGAGGGAGGACAGCACCGTACCCCTCCTTGGTCTGCAGGAGGGAGACGGCAGTCCCCAGCACGCGGAGCTCCCCGGGACCCTGGGACACCCGGGAAAAGCACTAAACAGTTTTCATAGCAGGGCTCCTTCCTCAGTGGTGGAAGGCAAAGAAGAGACACCCTAGGGTGCCAAGGGCCACAGCCCGCTCCCCCAGGTCACGGGGTAGAAGGGTTAGACAAGATCAGGAGCACTGAGGGTGCTTTGGCCATAGCCTAGGTTGGAAGGATCAGGACAGGCTGCCCACTGTAGTGTCCTCATTCAAAACCACAGTCCAGCCCCCAACCTCGGGTGACCGGTACGGTCGGGGCTCATTCTGTCTTCCAGGGCCGGCCCGGGTGACTCAGGCCTGAAATGCACAGGGCGATGCGCAGAGGCCCACGCCCCGGGGCCAAGGCTGTGGGCACCTCCGCCCGCCCTGCCCAGCGCGGCTCCCTCAGCACGGCCGTCTCGCCAGAGGTGGGAGGGAGGAGATCACGGGGCACAGGGGGTGGCACCAGGGCCCCGACGGCGCCTGCTCCACGGGCCGCCCCAGGCCGGCTGGACATCATGGCCGCAGTTTCCCCGGAGGAAAGTGCTTGTGCCCCACGAAGCCTGCCTGGTGCAAATGAAGACGGAGGTCGGAGGGAGGGACTCAGGAAAAGCCCCATAATCATCCCGGAGAGAAGCACAGCACTTGAGAATGCAAAGCACAGACTCTCCTAAGCAGGAAAAATGAGGTGTTTCAATGAAGAAACATGTAAAAATTGCAATAAATCTGCAGCGGCTCTAAACTTGCTTAACAAAAATGTATAAAAATTCACAAAGGCAAAGACATTTGAAAGTGTAGCAAAGTGATAAACCCAGAGTCAGGTAAAGGTTTCACCACCCTCTCTCTTTTTCTGCCAATTTATTCAGAGAAATATAAGGCTAGGACAGAGGACATATGAACACCAAGGTAAATTCTCAGATTTATTACATATTTATCAACTGTACCCGGATCACTTGAGGAGAGTCTGTTTTCCAGCACCCCTAGAACATTCACCAGAAAAGAACTCATATTAACCAACAAAGCCTCTCAATAAATTCTGAACAGCGAGCCCCGAGAGACAGGTTTGCTGAGCCCAGCAGAACAAAATCAGACTGATTAGAGCCAAATTACAAACAGAAAACTCTTAGACATGACCAAAAAAAATTGCCCTGTACCATCATCCCTGGGTGGGAGAGGAACAGAGTGATGATTAAACCGGCTGTCTCCTAACGAAGGCCGGAAGCCCCGTCATGTCACAGCTCTTCAGGGTGGCCAGCGCGTCTGAGTCCCTTTTCTCGTCACTGGGACAAACTGAAGAAGAGGAGAGTCACGCTGACTCACACGTGACTCACACTTCAGTCCATGGACATCTGGCTCCCAGGCGGGACAGTGCTGCCCAGGGGCCCGGCGGAGGAGAGCGGCTCGTAGCATGGAGGACAGGAAGCAGAGAGGGAAGGAGGCGCAAGCAGAGAGATGACTGTTCCGGGGGCAAATAGGCTGCCATCCCCATGACCCAACCACTGCCCTAAGGTCCCATCTGTGGACCACGAGGCCTGGGGGGCATCCAGACACGAACCGTAACATCAGGTCAGGGCCCAGGGGAGGGCGAAAACCCCAGCATGCCGCGGCTGAGGCGGCGAAGTCCCAGAGCTTTCTCCCGAGAACTAACAGAAACTCCAGACGAGGCCCAGGTGAGGAACGTTCTGTCAACACAGGGACAGAACCGTCCAGAACCGTCCAGAGCACAGAACCAGGACACTCGGAGACAGTCACAGCCACAACCGTGCGACTCCTGAGCCAGCGGGCACTGGGTAAAGACGGGGACCCGGGCAAACCGTATCCAGACCGCCCACTAACTGTGGCCAGGGCACCGTGGTCATAGGAGATGCTCCTAAGGGGGGCGCTGGGACACGGTGCCGGTTTCTCACTTTTTCGATCAATCTACATTGTTCTAAAGATTAAAGTCTGGAGAAAATGAAGGACAGTGAAAAAGATGAATCGCATTATTAAAATCTGTATCGTGGGATGATGCAGAGCACTAAAAATGGGTTCAACTTTAAATAGTGATAGAAAAGGAAGTGAATGGCATGATATTAAGGAAATAAATACTAATTTGCAAGATGGCGTTTATGTTGCAGCACTCTTTTCGTGTGGAGTCTCTGGGGCTGGGTTTGGCGTCTCCCTGTGTGAAGGGAGGGCCAGTGAGGGGTCACCCAGGGCCCCTGGCACCCGCAGGTCCCGACCTGTGCCCGGGAGGAGGCACCACCCTGGGGGGGAGGCAGGACTCCTCCCCAACCCCTCACAGTGTCAGAACCCCTTTCAGAAGCCCACGGGAGCCTAGTCAGCCTGTAAAAATAACTTTAAACACCCTTCAGGCGACCACCCAAAACAGGTCTGTGACGTGTAGCCCGGTCCCTGGGTCATTAATGGGGGAAATGGGCAGAGCACCGGGCGTCCAGCCACGAGGGCCGGACTTAGAGACACCATCACCAGAGGTGTGTGTCCTTTCTGGTGTCCTGAAGGGACCTCGGGGCCAAGGTGGCTGCTGGAAGCAGACTTGGGGTGGCAGGGAGCCCTAGAGCCAGAGCCCACCCTCCACGAGTGACGGGAACCCACCACGGTTGTGGCCCTCACGGAGAGGCCCATGCGCAAGACTCGGACCCCAGTCAAGCCTGCGCCTGTCCAGAGGCAGCCGGCCCGGGCCTGCGCCTCACTGTGCCTGCAGTGCTGCCCCAGCGTCCCCTCTGGGCACCCCACCCCCGCAGGTTGAGCTGTCCAGGCTCCGGTGGGCACCGGGCACCCTGTTGAGACGGAATCGCTGGAGACACGCTAACACACTCTCACTTCTCCAGCGTCCTGAGCTCCGCCGAATTCGCCCACAGGCCTGGGCTGTGGTCCTGCCGTGGAAACTGTCTCCCTGGCATCACGGGAGGCCCGGGAGGCCCGAAAGACCACACGGGCACTTCGGGGAGGCAGAGCAACGCGGCCACTCTCCACAGGCCGGATCACAGGCCCGGGGCAGCGATGTCCAGGTGCTCTGGGAAAGCCAGGGACGGCCCCCGAGCCAGCAGCCGCCTCCAGCTGACGACGGGCAGAATCCGCCCAAAACACGCCGCTTTGGCACAAGGATTCTTTTGGGCAGATCATGATCAGGAAAAGCGGCTCTAAGAAAAGCCGAGTGCCCAGAGCAGGACGTGGATGTGCAGGGGGTCCTCCGCCCTCTGCCGAGGGGAGAGCTTGGCCTCTGCAGCCCAGGGTAGACTCTCAGGGGCAGAGAGGCTTGGGCACCTCCGTGACAAGGGTTGCTGATCCCCTGCCTGCCCCCTGAGCTCCCAGCCTGCTCGCCCCATCTGTGGGTGAAGCCCGTGCCACCTGGAGAGCCGCTCTCCCTGGCACCCCAACGCCACCTAACCCTGCAAACTAAGGCACTTCCGTTCCCTGCCCGGGAGCGGCCTGTGCACCGGGCCCCGAACCGAGAGCCAGGACAGCACAAGGAAAATCATCTTTCTTCCTCCACACAGCCGCGAGCCCGCTGGGCCCCGGAGACACTCCCCTTCCGGGGGCCAAGGCCGGGAGCAAGGCCCGAAGGTGGGGCGCTGTCCTTGTCCAAGCTCCCGCACAGCAGCAGGAAGACCAGGCGGTGGCTTTGCCCCCCAGGAGCCCGGCCCATGCCAGAGTCCCGGAGAGGGAAGGCCAGGGCCGGGCGAGGACCAGCGCCAGTGAGGGCGGGGCCGCAGAAGGGCACCAGGGTTTCAGCCCCGAGCGCTGACGCTGGGCGCGGGGGCGCGGGGCTATCTGCCAACTGCCCTAGAGTCACTGCTCCTCCCCCTAGGATGGGCGCCCACGGGGGTGTGGGCCTCAGGATGTGGCCCGGAGCAGCGGGGAACTGCGAGCCTCAGGCGAGGGATCTTGGTGTACCCCAAGGGGGGTGTGAACAATGGGGGCACGGCTGACTCCATCCCTACCGGAAATGCCCGTCCCGGGATTGGGTGCTGGGCTGGCTCCTAGCTGGTGGCGCCCGCACGGGCAGGAGCCAACGCAGGGAGCAGGAGTCGGGACACAGCCCAGCCCCTCTGACTCCTCCCGCTGGGCCGTCCCGCCGCAGGCTGGCCTGGACTCATAAATTAATTTGCCTTTTGCTCAAGGGTTCCGGGAGCGCACAGGATCCTGCATCCGACCCGCTCGGACAGCTCCTCCCAGCATCCTTCAAAAGTTAAGCTCACCAAGAGCCCGCGCAGCTCACTGGGCGGGCTTCGCTCTTCATTTTAATTGGGAAACCATGGAGGAGTAGGAGAAATTCATTCGTATTCATCCCATCAATAATTTAATGTGAAAGAGAAGACAAAAGAATATGCGTCCACACATGCAAATCTCGCTAGAATATATGACCCTCGTAATGAAAAAAACTTTTAATGAGGAATTCACTGTTCTATATTAAGATCAGGAGTGGACCTAGGACACCACTGCTGTGGTCCCTACATAACAATCTTGAAAAGAGACAACTTTAGGAAGGAAATACATCAAAAAAATTAACAGAAGGTGTCTCTGGGCAGCCCCCCGTGGATGGTTTATTTTCACTCTCGCGTGTGTGTTTCTCAGCTTGTGCAAGCTCTCTATAATGAGCAGTTTTTGGTTCTATAATAAAGCCATGCTTTCAAACAGACAGCGAGTCGAAGTGGGGAAGTGCACTAGTTAGCCGGTCCTCTGCCAGTCAGGGTGTCACCCAGGCACGTTCCTGGGGGCCGCTGGCAGAGGCAGGGGGACCCCCACGTGGGGCCCAGATGCTCATTTGGATTTGAGCACAGGCCAGGCATGGACGCCCTCTGCTCCGAGGACGGAGCTGCCCTGGCCAGGGACGCTAGCCCAAAGTCCTGCTCGACTGGCAGAGCAGCCTCCAGGGGGAGCTGTCCCCACATGGGACAGGAGGGCGAGGAGCGGCGCAGACCCCCACGTGACCTTGCCGCGGAGACCCAGGACTCCAGAAGCCGTCTGTGTTCAGAGACAAGGCATTTGAAAGCGCCCGGGACACGGGTGCTGTGCCCACCCGTGGATTCCTCCACCCCGGAGGGCCCGCTGGAGGGCCTGGGAAGGAGGCACGGGGCCCCTCCCTGGAGCGGGCGGCACACGGTGTCTTCCTGTCTCTTTTACCCCAGATTTTCATTGTCCGGTGCGGGGTTTCTACGCTGTCAAATGTCACATAAACAAGGCAACGGGCACGTCCGTCACGTCCCACGGCCACCTCCCTGTGTGCACGGGGAGGACCCCAGAGACCTGCCTCCGGCTGACCCCGCATCTATAATGCGCCACCCCCACCCCCAGCCACGCAGCTGGGCTGCAGGACCCGGGACCCTCCCACAGGCCAAGGCCGCTGCCCAGGCCACCGCGGCCCCGGGGCAGCCGCTCCGCCCTGTCACTCTGCTGCCCTGAGCCACGGACACCCAGCCACACTTTCTGTGTCCGTTTGTCGGTCAACGAGCCTACTGGCCTCCAGCATTTCTCGGGGTCTTGACCATTGACACTGGCTCAGTTTCGGTCTTTGAGAAGACGGGTCCGCAGCTCCTGCCCAGCCGTGTTGGAGGCCCCAGTGAATCCACGGGGCTCACAGGCCGAGGGCAGGGGCGCAGTGTGAGGGAAGCTGAGCGCCCCCCACAGAGACGCCCCGGCTGGACGCCTCCGGGGGGACCCTCCTCGGGGAGAAGCCAGCTCCTCTCAAGCGCAGAGCCGGTTCCGACCTGCTGTGCCCCGCAGGGCTCTCCTGTGGGACAGAAGGCGAGGACCCCCCAACGCTCCTGCTCACGCCGGAGGAGAACACGCCTGCCTGTCTGAGAGGCGCAGACTCCGAGCAAAGTGGATCATGAGACGAGTGGCTGGGCTGCTTGAAAGGCCTCAGAAGAACATGTAACCACAGTATAAAAATCACCTCATTTCTAACACCTCAACCCATTTTTCCATCCAAGTTTTAGAAAAAATAGACTCACATAATTTATTAAGACACCTCTTTTAGTTTCATTCACAAATAAGAAAATACAATGTCACTTCCCCCCCGCAAGGTGGTCAGAAAGATGGTGAGTCGGACAGCAGCGGCCTTGCTCAGCGTGCGGGGGAGGCCGAAGCGAGTGAGGGGCGTCGGTGGCCCGGGACATGCTGTGGGGCCGAGCCGGGTGGACACCTGCACTGTCCCCTGGGGGCCCGTGACGGCTCCCGCTGCCTGGTGGAAACAGGACGCACGTGGCTAACAGTGACCGACACAGGCACCCGGTGCCCGGGCCCAGACAGCGCCCCTGTCAGGGAGATCCGCCCTCCGCCAGAGCGGGCGCCCCGCTGGCAGGCCTCCCCCGAGGGCGACAGCTCCGTCCTGAGCGCCTGAAGGCCGCTCTTCTTCCTCCCCGCCCAGGGCCTCGGCATAGGGACGGGGCACCAGGTAGAGCCCACCCTGCCTGGAGTCGCTGTGGGCACCTGCTGGCCGAGGTCGCAGACGGGCACTGGTGACGCAGGTGCAGCTCAAGGGCGCAGCTCAGGGGCACCGCTCAGGGTGGTCATCCAGGATGGCCAGAAGCCAGCGCAGGCCAGGGTGGAGGTGAGGCCCGGGGGCATCACACCGGTGGACTAGAAGTCAGCCCGGGCCCTGCACGAATGCAGTGATGAGCGGCACCACCCTGGCTCCTGGGCAGCCGCCCCTGAGCCCCGCTCTTCTCCTGGGCTCCTGGGAACAGGGCGGGTGTTCCCGTCAGGTTGCAAGGCTGTGGAGGTTCAGTCAGCCCCGTGTTGGGGCCTCCTCTGAGCCCTCACAGGACACCCCGGAGTCAGGCAGGGACGTGCACAGCTGCTGTGGGGACGCCGCTTGGTGTCCAGAGGCCAGTGCCCACCAGGGCTGCGGGCCAGAGGCTGGCCCTCGGGGACAGACACAGCCGGCCTATGTCCCCAGCCCACAGCAGCGCAGCCACGGAGCCGGGCAGCCCACACCCCGGCGCAGCCAGGCCCGCACATCGCCAAGCACCAGAAGCTACATCTGAGCTCACCGAGGGGGACACGGCAGAGGGGCCCAGAGGGCTGGGTGAACGGGAGCTGGGCTGAAAGGGCTGGCACAGGAGCAGCCCCGAAGGACCAGAGGGGACGCGACAGCCAGGGCCAGGGAGCTGACGGGGGCCTGGAGTCCTCCGGGTGGTGCTGCGCCTCCCAGAGACCGTGGGCCCAGGGCCCCGAGAAGGAGCCGGGAGTGGCTGTCAGCTCTTCCCCAGGGCGGCCTGAGCCGGCCCCACCCCGCCTGCCAGGGCACGCCCCCAGGACAGCACGGCGCTGCTGCCTCTGCATCTCGAGGTGGGTGATGATGGAGACCCAGGGTCTCGAGGGCTGCGCCAGCCGCAGGCTGTCAGAGCAGCTCCCGTGCCAGCCCTGCCGCGATCCGTGATCTGGGGCCTGCAGCACCGGACCCGGGACGTGCTCTCCAGCGACCCCGCACACCTCTCCAGGGCAGTGTGTGGACAGCGTGCGTACGTCTGAGTCGCTCACGAGCTTTGCACCGGAGAGGTGGGCGCCCGGTCCCGCCCTGAGCCTGGGAAAGGTGTCCCCAGCCAGGGCCCGGCAGGAGCCCCTGCCCACCTCCTGTCCCCAGGGCAGCCCGCGGTCCGCACAGCCCGCAGTTGTGCCCCAGTGCCGGGGCCAAAGCCGGGGCCAGGGGCGCTCAGCTTCCTGGGCCCTCTCCGCCCCCTGCCCTGCCCAAGCGGGTGAAGAGCTAAAGACCATGCGACAGCCAAAGCCAGGCGCTTGCCACAGAGCCTTTGGGGAGGACGACTCTCGTCCGGGAGATGTGAGCCGTCCCCACTTCTACGTTCGTGTATTTACATCATTTTAAATCAGGCTCCCGATCCCAAACCAGCAGAGGCTCCCTAAAGTGTTGCCTGTGAAGGAAGAAACTCAAGGCCTGAGGATGGGGCCGGGGAGGGGCTTCCTGGGGCAGCAGCACAGCGCCACCTGCGGGAGACCGCGCCAGGGCCGCGCAGGGGAGGGACTCGGGAGCCAGGGCGCGGCGAGGCCGCATCAGGCAGGACAGGTCTGCTGGGCGGCTCCGCCCGGCTCCCTGGGGAAAACAGGCTCTGGGCACATGCCCCAGGCCTCGCCCTTGAGTGACCTCTGCCCTGACCTAAACCCGACTGTGCCACCCGAGGGCTGCCCCTCCCGGGACCCTGCCTCTCCCTGTGACTGGAGGGGCCCGTGGCCCCCGGCCTGATGCTCCTCTGGGCTCTGCTCAGGCCTGCACCCCACGCTCCCCTGTGGGAAAGGGACGCAGGTCCCCCAGTCAGTGCTTTCCTAGGTGCCCCTGGAGATCCACCACGGCCTTCCCTGGGTCTCGACGCCCACCCTGCCATCTGGGACTGCCTGGCACTGAGGGGTGACAGCGCTGTGCTGCTGGGTGCACAGAGCGTCACTCGGGCTCCTGGCGCCAGACTCAGGCCCCAGCCCAGTGGCTCCAGGTTTGTGCCTCCCGGCTCCTCGCTGGCCCTGCAGGTCTCTGGGCAGCTGGGCGCACCCTGCCTGGCCGCCCCGCTGACCTCCACACCCCACATGGACAGCGCAGGCACCAAGGGCCACGTCTGCCTGGTGCAGCCTCCTGGACCCCTCAGGGACACCCTGCTTGGAGAACAGCCCCCGGCGGACCCCTCCTCACTCCCTGCACTCGGGGCCACAGGTGGTAGGACCTCCATTTGCACTCATGTCTCTTGGCCACTAGAGGGCGGGCTCCGTCTGAAAACCCCACAGCATGGGCTGCTGCTCCCTGGCTGTCTGCCGTGGCCTGCTTTTTCCTCTGCTCTTTCTTCTGAGCTCATGCCCTGCACCCCTGGACAGGTGTGCGAGGCTGTGGTCCACAGGAGGCCTGTTCACAGAGTCATTCTCAGGAATCACGCTTAGTGACACCCACTGTACTCCCCGCTGCTTAGGAGGCTGAGGCGGGAGGGTTGCTTGAGCCAGGTTAAGGCCAACCTGGGCGACATCACCAGCGGGGCCTCAAAACGGACAGACACCAGCAATGCCTGAGCTGGACAGAAGGAAAGAAGAAAGGAAAGGAGAGGAGGAGGAGGGAAGAGGGTTAGAGCCGCTGCCTGGCCATGGGCATCGTCTCGGAGGGCCTGTCTCTGGGCACGTCAGTCCTGCCTAAGGCACCTGGAACAGAGCAGGGCCGGCCGCTGCCTGGGCTCCTTCTGAGACAGCGCCGCCCAGGCCAACCGGCCTCCTCAGGTGCCGGCCCAGCCCTGCGGTGCAGCCCGTGGGGAAGCAGGACGGCTTCCGCGCCTTCCAGCCGAGGCCGGAGACTCTCGGCCCCAGGGGGCCTCTGCCACCCCCTGTGCCCTTTGCAGCCCCGGGCACGGGGGCTGTGCTGCCCTCCGAAGGCATAGAAACCGCCACGGGGTCCTCCACGCCCCACAGCCGCCTTCCTCAAACGCCCCTGTTTGACCCCAAGACGGCCCGAATTCCACCTGCAGGCTTGAAACTCGGGAGTGGGCGCAGAAGAGCGCCTGGCACCGGGCGCAGCAGTGGCTGCTGGGCGACAGGGAACGCAGAGAAAAGCGTAAACTCTGGCTTCATCTCAATGCGACCCTCTTGTCCATCAGAGGCTGCTGTAAACAGCGGCGACAGCAGCAGATGGGAGCTGACGGGGACAGATGTTTGCAGCCCCGCCCCCGCTGGCGCCTACCGTCCCCAGAGCAGGAGCTCAGCCATGACAGCCCAGCAGCCAGCCCCAGGGGTCAGCGCCTGCCGGAGCCCAGTTGGGGGTTCGGGGCGAGCCGGGGTCGGGGGTCCGGATCGTGAGATTAGTGCCCAGGCTGAGACAGAAGCATCCGAAGCGGAGCCCACAGGACACAGGCACATAAAGAACCGCAGGTGTAAATCAGTCCAGAATGTACGACACGCGTGTATTGTGAAAGAGGAAGAAAATGTTCAAAAGGAAAACGGAAAGTGAAGAAGAGAAACAAAACATTCAGTGATTAAGAATAAACAAGTGAAAACAAAGCCTACGTGTCTAGAGGGGTGGGGGTGCAGGGAGGGCGGGGGATGGAACACTGAGACTCAGACACATCGTCTACAGGTCCAAATTCTCGACGTTGAATGCCAGCGTGATATGTATCTAAAATGTACCAATAAACTCAATAAAGGAAAAAAATGTTTAAAAAATTTGGAGCCTGGCTTACACAATTTAGCAACTTAGTAGTTTTTATTGACCTCATACAACTAGTATTGCCCAGAAGAAGAGGGCAGGTTTGATGTTGCTTAGAAAGTGTCCCCACCTAGGACTTTTCCAGCTGTCTAAAGAAGATGAAATGAATGCGTGTGAGACCCAAGTGCGACAGAAAGGAACCCTGGGAGAGCGGAGGGCAGGCGGCCACCCAGGACCCACAGCGAGAGCCGGAGAGGCCTTCGACAGGCCGCGGCCGCCCCTCCAGGCCTCCCGAGGGACCCAGGCCCAGGCAAACCCCCTGAGCGTGTGTCCCGCACGGCTCCCACCCCAGCCCGCCCAGAGCCCTGCACAAGGCCAGGGCTGGTTCAGGCTGCTGCCGTGGTGCAGAGACCCAGGCGTCGGGTGGGGCTGCCCAGGCGGCTCCAGGCCTCGCCCTCGGCCTCCTCTCCAGGTGACCGCGCTGTGCCAGGAGGCACCTGAGACAACTTCCTGCCAACACGGGGCCTTCTGCCAGGGTCTGGACAACACCAGGCCCAGCCACGCCCTCTGGGGGCTCCGCTCCGCCTCCGTCTCCTGGCCGACACCTGTCTTTGGGGTCTTCTCCCAGGTGGGCCCCTGTGCACCCAGCGCCCGCGACGCAGGGTCATAGAGCCCCCAGAGAAGTGGGCCGTGTCCCCCCTTTTTCCATTTTCCTGTTTAGTAAGGAACCCGGAGCAGCTGAGTGCTGTGGTCAGGCAGAGAGCAGCTTCGCTCCCTGACCCCCTCACAGGGCCTGGCAGTGCGGACGGGGCTGGGCGCCCGGACCCTGCCAGGCCGGGGGGCCTCCGGCAGGACCCTTCCCCGCTCCGAGGGCCTGGGCCCGACTCCAGGGGGATGAAGGCCCGGCGCCTGGAGAAGGTGACGGGCGACCAGGCTCCTGGGACACGCCCCAAAGGGCCTGTTGGCGCTGAGCGGCTGTGAGGAGAAAGAGGGCAGTGCGTTTTAATACATGGGAAACAGAAGTTTAGGCTCCAGCCTCCCCCCCGAGAAAACTTTTCCTGGGAATTAATTTCTAAGACAAATTGTTTTAGAATTGCTTGGCCCACCTCCTATGAGCCCCCAACGCTTTTCTGATCAGACATTTTCATCTCAGTGGCAGGCGGCTGAGGCCGCGCCGACACCGGCCAGGCCCAGGCTTACGGGAAAAGGATGCGTCCTCCAAGGAGCTGCTCGGGGCGTGAGACCCGCACGGGCGGGCTGGCCACGGAGCCCACGAACCTCGGCGCGTAGAATCGGGCTTCGTCGCAGGAGTGGGGTGCGAATCCACAGCCGGCCTCCTGCAGCCGAGCACCCTGCCCTCGCCTGGGGCCCTGCCGGGAGGCGGCCCCTGCACAGTAAGGCTGGCGCCCAGCTCCCCCAGCCACGGCAGGTGTGACGGGCGCTTCCTGCCTGTGCCCACGCCCCTGGCAGGGGGGGACACCCCAGGGCCACGTCCCCGCTGCAGGAGCCCAGAGAGGCCGGCTGGGCAGCAGGGAGGGGGCTCTGCCCGAGCCGAGTCCCGCACGCGCTGCAGCTGCCGGCCCTGAGGGGCTCCACCCTGTCCAGCCGGCCGGGCCTCTCCCGGGGCCCGGGGCGGGGACCCCCCAGGTGCCGGCCCCTTCCCCAGCCTGGCTCGGTCCCACGGCCGCGGGCGGCTGTGAGTGGGGCCCCAGACGGAGCCCTGAGCTGAGGCGCCGCCTCCAGCCCTGCTGGGTGAGTCCACCTGCTGCTGCGAGGACGCACTCCCGGAATCCCAGCTCTGCGGGCCTCCCCAGGCTCCCCGCTGGCGCCTGACACCCGTCCTCCCGCCCTCCCCAGGCCGCAGCACGGGGACCCGCCGCGCGGCCACCAGCGCTCACAAGCGGCTGCAGGACCGAGCGCAAGCCAGCCCCGGTGAGCCAGACCCAGGCCTCTCGCGCCGGCGGGCAGCCCCAGAGGGCCGGACAGCCGCTCCTGCTGGCCAGAGTGGAGGGAGATGAGAGCTGCCTGCGCCCGTCAGCGTCACCGCGGCGCTGCAAGTGGAGGCCCCACAGCCGGAAGAGACATCCAGCCACACGGGGCGCCCAGCGCGGCCCCCAAGGAGACAGTCACCGCCCTCCAGTGTGCGCGGCTCAGGAGGCCGTGGCAGCCCTGTGCGGGGCTCAGATCTAGAACGTCCCCTCCACTCTCGGGCACTCAGCGAAAGGTTGGGGGGTGACTGGATCGAGTACTCACCGGCGGACTCAGCGGTCCATGAGCTCGGGGCCTGCGTAGAGGTGTCCCTGGGCCGTGGGAGGTCTTGACTCCAATTCCTTCTTTCCCTGCTTCCTGGCCACCATGGTGCAAGCAGCTTTCCTTCCGCCTCCTCCTCCTTCCTGCCTTAAAGTAGTTGACCGTGGACTGGCCCACTGGAAACCGTGAGCACAATTACCATCTCCCCAACCTCTGGGCGTCAGGGACTCCGACCCAGCAACAAGGTGGTGACTGAGCCATCCCACCTCCTCCCATGTGGACACAGCCACGGGCCCTTCCCTGACGTGTCCCAAGCGGAGGGGAGGCCAAGCACCAGGCCTGACTCAGGTGCGCCCGCTGCATGGTTGGATGCCACTGCCCAGGACAGAGCGGCTTTGCTGCCCACCCCTCCCCCACCCGCCACAGCACAGGGGATTCCCACGTCCTCTTCAGCGACAGGTCCCCATGCTTCTTCCCAGACGCGTCTTCTGTTGGCCCTGGATACCTCGCGGTCAGCCCAGCACCAGCAGCAAAACTAGGGCTGTGTCAGCGCCTTGTCTGCTGCTGGCAGTCAGGGTGACTCTAAAAGTGGCTGGCAGAGGAGCTGCCAGCGAGGACAGCCACGCAGCACAGAACTGAACATGGCGCTGGCGCCGGGCGGGGCGGAGCAGAGGCGGCCTGCTCTGGGGACAGGCCCAGGGCAGGACCAGGGAACGTGCGCGTCTGCGAGGGCCGAGGCCGAGCGGACAGGACGGACGGCGCGGGAAGGAGCACAGGGGGCCTTGAACAGACCCAGGCACGAGGCGCAGGGGAAGCGCGAGGGCAGACGCGGGAGCCTCAGGAGCGCGGCCACCGGGGACGGGGAGCAGATGGCTCTCTCACGCTCTCCAGCCGGGCACAGCCCCGGCGCTGCAAGCCACAGTCTGCCGTCAGTTGTCCTACTTTTCCTTCCGTATACCGGTAACTCACAAGGTCCCTCTCGCCGCGTGGAAGGCCACCACGTGGGCACGGAGGCTCCCGGCGCCACGGCCGAGCCCTCCACTCGGAGCGACTCGCAGGCTATACACTTGCGCTCGTTCCTCTGTTTATTTCCGTGAACGCGGAAGGCCGAGCCTGAGTGTTTGTGAGCAGCCCACCGTGTGACGCCCACGGCAGGCGGGCGGGGTCACGAACCCCAGCGCCCCATCCTGCCCACCGGAAGCCCTGACCCTTCGACCAGACCCACATCCTCACCCAGCGGCCCCCATCGCCCTGGCCCTGAGGTGGAGTGGGGCCTGTGCGAGACAGTCTCCCCGTTTCCCTCAGCACCGCCTCCGAGGCTCGTCCAGGCCGCGGCGACTGCCGGCTCCCCCTTGCGAGGCCGGCACAGTAGCCACGGTGTGTGCATAGCATAACTTCTTCCCCTTTGTGTCTTTTTCAGTACCCAAGGCTTTTGCACTGAGCTGCATCCCAGTCCTCTACTTCTTTCTTGTTTTGAAACTGCTCTCCCTACGTCGCTAAGTAGCCCAGCTCGAACATCCAATCCTCCCGCCTCAGCCTCCCAGAGTGCTGGGGTCACATACGGCACTCTCTCCGCCCGCTCACCCATGGGGGCCCCTTCGGGTCACTGCCATCTCTTGCTGACTGTGAATGGTGCTGCAGTGGACAGCAGAATCGCAGGCCTCCGGCACACTGCCCCCACCCCTTGGGTAGAGGCCCTGCGGGGTGCTGCCCAGCTGTAGAGCCCGGGCCCAGGTCTCCAGGTGTGACTGGCCTGCTGCCTCACTTGCCTCCTTTTCTGCACTAAATCACAGCTCCTAGAGTCTGCGAAGGACAAGATGCAGCTTCTGCGCGGATTCGGGCAGTTTTTATGAGGATCTGGGGACGTGTCACCAGGAAGGACCAGTAAGCAGCACTGCCCCGCAGGTGGGGGCCGCAGAGCCAGCCCCGCCTCCCCGCGGCCGCCCTGCCCTGTGGGCCCCAGAGGCCTGGGCGGCCCCAGCGCCCACTGCAGGGAGCTGTGTTCCCGGGAAGCTGCGCCCACCCGCCGGCCCGGTGATTTAACGCACCAAACGAGCTCTCCTCTGTGCTCATTTTCTTTTCCAGTTCCGGGAGCCCTGCGGGGGGGCGGGGGGCCTGAAGCTCCCGGTTCCCCCGGCGCAGAGACCCTCAGACCTCACCTCTCCGTAATCCCATCCATTAGCCTGAGCCGTGGACGCAGCTCAGAGAAGGTGACCGAGCGGCCCCGGGTCCTGCGAAGAGTGAAGCGTTTACCGCGGCGGCGGCGGCCGGGCGGGCGCAGGGCTCCTCGTTTGCAGTCCGGTCTCGCCTGAGACCCGCGGCCGCTGCCAGCGCATCTGACCGCGACGGAGCAACGTAATGATTCAAATCAGCCCTTTCCATAGATTTCAGGGCGGCAATCAATTCCTTTGATAGGATTTAAAGACAAAGAGAAGAGCTTATTAAATCAAGCTAAGCCTCTGCACCGAGCCCTGGCTGAGAGCGTCTGGCAGCCTCTCCCACTGGGCAGGAGCTGGACAGGAGGACTTGGCGGGGCCCGGGCCCGGGATCAGCGGCCAAATCCTCCTCTCCGTCCCACGGCCCCGCCCGGGCTCCCGATCCTCATCCTCAGACCCCCAGGGCCCCGCCTGTCAGCTCCCGGCAGACATTTCCAGCCTGGACACCTCACACTCGGGCTTCCAGACACTCGCCCTGAGGCCCCAAGCCCGCGGCTCGGTGCGGCACGGGCGGCGGTCAGCGGCAGGCCTGCAGTCTCTGCGCCCCGGGAGGCCGAAGCGCGGGGACCCAGTCTGTGTCAGAGTAGAAGGGAAGAGGAGGAAAGAGAGGGAGAGAGAGGAGAGGGGACAGGAGAAAGGAAAAGAAAGATCAGGCTGGGGATGTTGCTCAGTGCCAAAGTCCTGGGTCCAACCTCCTGCCTGGCAAACAGAGCCCCGGGCGCCTCCTCCCCGGGGCACCACCCTGCACAGGCAGCGCGGTCCTGCTACTGTCCCCGGGGTGAGGCCTGGGTTGTCCTGAGGCCAAGCATGGTTCCAGTGGGCCGGACCTGTGCCTGCCCTTCCCCCACGCACCCCACACCCACTGCACGGAGCCCTGGCTGCCTGCACCCCGCAAGTCTGTGTGCAGTTGGCAGACATGTCCCTCTCCTCCCCTGTGGCTCCTGTGCGGAGCAGTGCTGTGCCGCGGGCGCAGGCCGGCCACCTCTGCCCCGCCTCTGACCCGGGAGTCTGGGCAGGGCCGAGACGCAGCCCCACAGTGTCTCTGTCGTGAGCCCCGTGTCGGGAGGGGGGCAGAGACGGCGCTGGCAGCTGTGCTCCCCCGGCTGTTGGGGCGACACGGCTGAGCCAGGTGAACGTTCCCAGCCCCTGAGAGCCGAGACCCTCCCAGCCCCGACCCTCGGGCCCTGGACAGCGGGACCCACACGGGACCCCTGGGCTCCCGGCAGCCAGCAGCTGACGTAGGCTCGTGTCACAGACGCCCTGGGCGGCACCGGCTCTGCCGCAGCTGAGGAAGCCTGGCAGAGAGGTGCCGGGCGCAGCCGGGGCCTGGAGGGCGGCCGTGGAGGGGAGGCCGGCGGCGCCCGTGTGACTGCCTCCGTGTCGGCTGCCGGGGCTCCAGAGCAGGCGGCCCGGGGCCCCTTGCAGGAGCACCCAGCCCACACGCCAGGCCAGGGGCTCGGGGAGAGGAAGCGCCAACACCGGTTGGCACCTGTGCCCCCGGACAGAGCCGGAAAGAGGTGCCCCGCTGCCCGTGGGCCGTCCTGGCCCCCTGGAACGTGGGCTCCTGCCAAGACCCCATCCAAGGAAGCCGCAGTCGCCGGTCGCTTGAGCAAGCGTCTCGCAGCCGAGGTGCGTCCGGTCCCGCGCTGCGCTCTCCGGAGTCAGCCGCCGCAGGCTTCTGGACTGCGGGCCCGCTTCCGGCCGCACGTCAGTAGCGGCGCCCCCTCTGGCCGTCACTGTCGTCGGCCTGGACCCTCGCTCCCGCCGCCCGCGGTCTCCCACTGGCCCGGTGCCCGCGTGCTCCGCGTGGGGCGGCACGGGCTCAGGCCCCCGCGGCGTCAGAGGCCCGCCAGTCAGCAGCCCGGGTCCCCTCGCCCCTCCAGCAAGGCCGGTGCTGCCGAGGCGGCTCCTTCCGCCCCTCTCCAGCCTGGCGTGGGCCAGGAGCCAGCTGCTCTGTTCCCTGCTCCCGGCCCAGGGCCCCAGCGCTGAGAGCGGCCTCCCCGCCCCGCACTCAAATCGCCACACTGATCACCCTCCGAGTCCCAGCTCCTCTCCGACACTTCACTGCAGGCCTTTCCACGGAGGAGCCCCGTGGCGCGTGGCTCACAGTGGATGCTGAGAGCGGGAGCCACGTCCCGGGGGCCAGGCTGGCGGCCGGTCAAGAGCCGCGCACTCTGTCCCTGAGCCGAGTCCTGGGCAGCCTGCCCTGGTGCCCGCTGGGGCACGCACGTCCCAGCAGGGGCACGCACGTCCCTCCACGCCTGGGACCCCGCGCTCCTGCCCCGCGAGCGCCTGACACTGGCCACCGGGACCTCAGCGAACCCGGCCTGAGAGCATGGGGAGCCAACACCATCGGGGGCCAGTGGCCTGGGTCCCGCGGGCCAGCCCGGGACATGCCCCTCACCTGGGGCTCCTCTTCCTGGGCTGTTTTTAAGACGCAGATATTGTGATAATGAGAAATAAATTTATTTTCTATACGAGAGCTGTTAGTCTCCCGCGTGCTGCCAACATCTGTCTGACATTTATTCAATATCCAGTGAAACTGCTAATTAATCCTGGTTTTCTTTCTAAAAAGACAGGAAAGAGATTTAATTGTCATCCCAGCAACGAGAGGTCCAACAGGGACAGAGGGCCCCATCCAGTGGCCAGTGCCAGGGTCCCCTCCGCCACTCGGGCCCTCACAGTGCCACCCACGGGCATCTGCTCCCCCAGGACCCCGAAAGGACCCAGGGCACCTTCTGGAGCTCGCTTCTTCCCCATCCAGTACCACCTCTGAGTGGGCACAGACACGTGACCCCGGTCAGAGCCACAGGCCTCGACGGGGTGCGGTCGGGCCACTGTGTCGGGGTGACTGGCTGGCCACCCCCCCCAATGGGAGCCCAAGGTCAGTTTAAAGGTCGGGAAACTGTGGCCTCAAAGGTGGGGAGCCCGCCTGGTCCTCCCCAGCCCGGCGGGGCTCAGACTCTACCAGGCAGCACCCAGCAGGCCCTGAGAGACCCTCCCAGTGCTGTCAGGCCCCTGAGTGGATGCCCCATGTGCCCAGGGTCATGGCAGCTTCTCCAGCAGTGGCAGGGCACAGGTGTGTCACCGCCGCGTTTCCGCTCCGCCGCACAGAGCGCTGCTCCCAGAGCTGCCTGGAGCAAAGCGGCCCCTCCTATCCCAGGATCCCCTCGCCCTCGCCAGCGGCAAGTGGGAGGACAGCAGCCTCTGCCCAGCTCCTCCTGGGCTCACTGGCCCGCCCAGCCCCGGGCCTCTGTGCCCAATCAGCGGGCGACAGTGACCCACAGGCGCAGCCGCCGACAGGACAGGATAAGCCACCATCCGTCCTGGTGCCACACAGCCAGGTGAGCCCTGCTTCTCTCGCTGTCCTCACCCGGAGCAGGGCTGACCCGATGCCCGACTGACCCGGACTTGTGGGAAAGGGATCTAGAATCTGTTCGTTCACAGCTCAGCTTCCACCAGGAGCACTTCTTTGCTCTTGAAGATAATCAGAGATTTCTCGAAAAGGACAGTCTTGACCCTGTGAGACATTGTTTCCCGAGCAGACGTCCTACATGGAGTAATTAGGACTGAAAATCGCAGATACCCATCCACTAAACTGAGCAAAAATGGAAATATTGGCTCAGAGCATCATTACATGCTGTGTGTGAAGCCAGCCCTCTGCATCCATTAACCTTTGTGGGGTGGGCCTCACAGGCGCCCGGATTAGCACGGAGCACGTTGTCTCTCGTGATAAATGAGCTGTCTGTCCAGACAGCTGACTGTTTGACCTTTATTCCGCTGAAAGCACGGGGCTCCTGGTGCTAAGTGGGTGCCGCTTCAGGATAAAACTGATCTCAGAATGAGGATCTTCCGAGTTGTCTCCGATATCGTGATAGGAAATGTACTCAAGACTCACAGCTCAGGGATAAAGAAAGAAAGCCCGACGTGAGGCGTGTTTTCCCTAAGCATCCCCCCTCCCCGGAGAGCACAGACATCCCGGGCTCCAGGACCACAGCTTCCTTCCGGGAGCGGAAGCCAGCCAGGAAGAAAGCCAGCCTCAAACCCGCAACCAAGACGGTGGAGAACGCTCTGGAGAAGCTAACGAAGGAGGTCAAGGTCAAAACATGAAGACTGCACAAGGCAACAGCAGACAGGCCGCGAGTGTGCACACTCGGCCGGGCACAGGAACAGCCGGGAGGATCTCGGGCGGAACCCCCAAAGGCCCCAGAAAGACGAAGAAGAGGGGGCCCCAGCCCCGACTTCCAGGCACGGCAGCCCGGGCCCTGCACCGCCTGCAGACCGCCCCCGGGGCCAGCACCAGCCCCGGCTGGAAGGGCACAGGGAGGGGCGCAGCTGGGCACAGGCTGCAGTTTATCTCTGCCCAGGGCTCGTGCCTTCCTGGGTACAAGGCGCGGAGATCACGCGCTGTTAGGTCTGCAGGGCTCACGGCACAGGGAGGAACCGGCCCGAAGATGTGCTTGTCCTCCAGCCAGGGGCTGCTCGGGCAGACGCCATGGCGCCTCGGGGACAGGGTGGGTCCCCCGGACAGCAGCCGCTCCTGGGACACGGGACCCTGCGGCCCACACCAGCCCCACAACAGCAGCACCGGCATCAGCGCTGCCCTCGAGGCGCTGCCAGGCGACCTCAGGGGGCTTCGCTGAGATGGCACCATGCTCACCCTGGCCTGGTCTGCAGGGAGAAACAAGCAGCCCTCCCCACACCCAGTGGGGACAGCGTCCCGGCCGCAGCGGCACCAGGGAGCCCCACGGGGCACCCCACCCGCTCTGTGGGAAGGTGTTTATAAGTGGGACAAACTAAGCTACCCAAATGGCCAATACCAGGGCAGCCTTGAGTCGCCTGCTGCACAGCGTCGCCTGGAAGACAGCACGCCCATCTCGCAAAGCAGGCAGCCGCGTGTCTGGGGCCTGCGGGCTCCCGGGCCCAGCTCCCCAGCCCGCCAGGCCTCCAGTCCGTCTTCCTGCACACCGTCGGCCACGTCTGTTCTTCCTCCCAGTGATGATGGGAGAGCCCTGGGGACGGGTGCAGGCAAGGACCGCAGGGGGGACCCACGTCTGTTTGCAGGCCCGTTCCTGCCGTGACTCTGCTCCTTCTGTGGCCCTGTGTGCACTCCCTGGAGGACAGGGGTCAGCTGTGTGGGTGGCCCAGGATGGCCGAACAAAGGACCACAGATGGGGGGCCTTAAAACCACAGAAGCGCGCCATCTGGACAAGGAAGCCTGGAATCAGGGTGGCAGGGCCTGGGGACAGGGTCGCTGTTTGCCTCTCGAACTTCTGGGGCCGCCAGGACCCCTGCAGTTCCCATCTGCCCGCAGCCACCTCCTCCCTGGGCCGTGGGCCTCACTCCTTCCCCCCAGGGAATGGCGCTGGACTTAGGGCCACCCTAATCTGGGGTGATCCCATCTTAACTTGATGGCAGAGACCCTGGGTCCAAATAAGTCACATTCACAGATCCCGGGGTGCGGACTCCCGACCCGCCTGGGGACAGGTACGCCAGCAACCGGCGCCTGCAGGATCCCGCCTGGCGGCAGGGACTCCAGCAGACCCCACGCGGGGGCAGAAAGCGGCGCCGTGAGTCATTTTTTAAGCCACAGGTAGGAGGAAACTGCGGCGTCAGCTCCGGCGTTCACTGCCGCTGCCCGACCAGGGAAGAGCGCAGCCGGAGAACGCGCAGAAGCCGTCATCCCACCCGGCCTAATTTAAAACCCGCTGCAGAAAGCTACAGAAGCGCGCCGCGTCCCTGGAGATGCTGAGCACGGGGCCGCTGCACGCCGACGGGGCTTCTCCTCGGCCCCAGGGACTCCGGCCCTGCTGGGCACGGCTCTGTCTCCCCTCCTGCCCCCTTCACCTTGGCTCTGTGGGGAGGCCTGTCTGCCTTGGGCGTGAGCACAGCCCAGAACCTCACTGCCTCCTCCAGCGACGCTCCAGCGGGCCTGGGGGCTGGGCCCGCAGCCCCCGTCCCAAGCACAAGGCCTCTCCTCTGGTCCTGGCTGGAGCCACCCAAGCCCGTGTCCCTGCAGCCTCACCCCTCTCTGGACCTGTCGTCCTATCACTCGCATCTCACCGTGGAGCCGATGGATGCAGCGGGAGGCTCCCCGGAGCAGCCAAGGACCCCGGACAGGCCGGGCAGCACCCTGGTGCCTCAGATGGCATGAAGCCACCCACGGGGTCCCAGGGACACTAGTTTTCCATGCTTGTGTCAAAAACAAAAAAACCATGTTACGAAAAATGCAGACTTCTAGGTTACTCATTTTGTGTTAAAATTAAAAATTAAATGTGCATGTGCTTTATCACTTCTTCGTTATTAGAATCCAGAGTTGTTTCATAATTTATTAGGGAGGCAAAAGGGAGAGATGTGACCAGAACTTTCAAGGAACTCTAACCAAGAAACGAAGAAATATTTTTAGGAGAGCGGAGTAGAATCCAAGGTATCCCGATGCCCATGGAATTAATATGAGGAAGTAAAGATTGCAGAAAATCAAAATTTACTGCTGGAGATATTCTGAATGTATCCTATTCAATTTATGTGTCGATTGAGACTCATTTCTTTTGTTTTGCTGAGGATGCTTCTTGTTGTTTAGCAGCAGGAGGGAGAAAGTCAGGGTAAAACTGAAAGCAAAATTAGAGGGGCGCTTGCTTGGCTCCTCCAGACTCAGAGGGTCACCACAGCCCCAGTGCTGGCCGGTACGGGCCCCACAGGCCAGAAGCCGGGCCTGACCGAGACCCTGACACAGCCTGCGGCCCCAGAGCCCGAGGGCCAGGCGGGCGGACACCCATACTCACGAGGGCCCGGGGCTGGGCCAGGAGGGAGGGACGGCCCCCCCGGGGAGGTGGCCGGGCCTGAGACTGGCGGAAGGGGGCCCAGACACTGTCCCGCGAGCCGGGCCAGGCACGGTACCGTGCACGCCACAATGCCAAGGTTCCTGTCGCGCGAATCTCATCTCTGGGAGGCTCGACAGAAAGAACACCAGAGAGGCCGCCCTCCCGGGCGCCACCGCCCGGTCACCGCCAGGCCCTGCCCCGGCCCTGGCCCTGGAGTCCGAGTGGCACCCAGGCAGCGGTCACGCCCCAACCCGGGGCTCCACAGCGCAGGTACCAGCAGGGCCGTCGGAGCAGGCAGAGCTCGGGGCTCCCGGGCCCAGGGGCTCCGAGATCTGGGGACCCAAGAGGGAAAGGAGGGGCCCCAGGGTCTGGCGGGGAGCAGTCACTGTGCAGTGTCAGCTGCCACCTGGGCCCCGCACGCAGAGGTGTGCGGGAAGGAGCCGCACCCGGCTGCTTGGCAGAGAGGCGTGTGAAGACCCCAAACTCCAGAGTCAGGCAGCTGCCAGGGACACAGCGGGCAGCCAGGTGAAGCCGGGCCGTCCGCCCTCTCCCTACCCCTCCTCCCGGTCCCCAGCACGAGGCAGGAGTCAGTAAGTGGATGTCTGATCAGTGCAGAACCCCCTTGCCCCCTTCACCACGCAACCCTGTGGGCAGCTGACCTGCTGGGGACCCTGGGTCCGCAGAACACGGTCAGAGACACGGGGGCAGGCTGTCCGCCCCACCACCCGAAGCCCGGCTCCGGCCACCATCCGTGGGTCCCACAAGGAGTTAGGAGAAGCGTGAGACCACAGCCAACCGGAGGAGGGCAGCCACAGGAAGGGGGCTGTGCCCAGGGCACACGAGGAGCCCAGCCCTGCGCCGGGGAGGGGAAAGCCAGCACAGGGCCCAGCGCCCCCGACCCAGCTCGCAGTACGCAGAGCAAGCTGACAGAGTCCGCGGCCTCTTCCCACTGCACACGGGTCCCACCCGGCGCTCGGCCGCAGGCGTCGGCTCTGCCGCGCCACGAAGCGCTCCTCACAGGCCAGACAGCCGCTCAGAGCCCTCCAGGCTGCAGAAGCCCCGTGGCCGCGGGCGGCAGGAACCTGCCGCTTGGTCTCCCTCGGGGCGGCCCGGGCCAGGGCCTGTGCTGCGTGAAGATGCGGGCGGATCCAGGCGTGCTGGGCTGTGCGCTGCCTCCCAGCGGGCCGAGCCGAGGCGGCTGCCACTCCTGATTACGCCGTGAGGCCTGAGCCCGGCCGCCTGCACACGGAGACGCAGGAGCAGCGACCCGGAACAAGGACGCGGGCTGCGCCTCTCGGCCTCCTCCCCACAGCGGGAAGGGGGAGCGGCTGCTGCGTCCTCTCCCACGCCGATATTCCACGGGACGAGCAGCCCTCGCCCTGTCCGCCCAGCCCGCGCCGCCTGAGGACTCTGCGTCGCTCCCCGGTCGGGAGGGGCGGCTTCGTGAGCGAGGCCCTCGATGGGTGTGGTGGGCCCAGCTGGGCCCACGTGGCCTCCGGTGCCTCAGGGCTCCTCCTCAGCTGGCAGCTGCTCCAGCCCCTACAGCAGCCACCGTGCTTGGGGCAAGGGCGCGCGGCCCAGCGCCGGGCAGGTCACTCTGGGAACAGGCCGCCCAGAAGGAGCCCCATGGAAGCTTGGCGGGCTCTGGGAAGCGGGGTCCTGCGTCCGCCCGCCACAGGCAGCTGGGCACAGAGTTCTGGGCAGGAGCAAGAGGACAAGGCTGAGGGGGCCCCGGAATGCCAGGGCCAGGGACGGGGCACCGCAGTGACAGGGCCCAGGCAGAAGGGCCCTGTCTGGTCCCGGGACCCAGCACAAGGCCGGTAAGCGAACAGTGTCTGTGAGCAGCGCAGAGGCCTCCTCCTGCCACAGACGGACCAGCAGACACGAGGACAGGAAGAGCCAGCCCACTGGCCGCAACTCGCCATGCTCAGGCCAATCTGGCCCCGCGCCAGCTGTGGGGTGATGCCCCATGCCAGGCACGCGGGGGCAGGCCCTGCGCGCTTCCAGCCCGAAGGTGCTTACAGACTGCAAAAGGGTGGCAGCGGATTCCCGAGTGGTCCTGCAGCCCTCGCCCCCAGGACTGCCTGGCATCACCCCAGGAGATCAGGGCTCACGTCTGGAAGAAAACAGGGCTGCGGTAACTGAGAGACCAGCTGGCATTGCTGGGTGGGAGGCTGAGGAGCCAGGAGTGGCTGAGACCCCCCGGCCTGAAGGCACCGGGGAGCTGTCCGGCCACGGGGTTCACGGGGACGGGGGGAGGCCGCTGCAAAGCCCCCATCACCCCAGGCCCGCGGGGGCTGGGAACTGAGAGGCCAGCAGAAGCAGGTCCCCGTCCGCTGCGGCGGCCGAGTGTTCAGTTCGAGAAGATCCGGGATATTCACGAGCCACAGCTCAGCCATGGCTCACGCCGCCCCCAGGTTCCCGCACTGGAGCTGCGTCCCGTGGGGGGCATTGCGGTGCACCTGGGGGGCTGTCAGTGGGAAGGCCTGCAGGTCTGTGGGGTGGGGTCTGCTCCCGCAAGTGAGGGGGCCCTGGGAGCCCCACTCCCCCCCCCCCGCATCCTCTCACTCTCCTGCCACAGCGAAGCCAGCGCCCTGCTGTCCGGCCTCCAGGGTCGCAAGCTAGCAGTATTACTACATCATGGTCACACTGAACAGATCCAGAAGTTCACGCTGAACTTAGAGAACAGACCCAGAATAAGAGGCACCCATTTTTTAAAAGCCGACTGCAGAAGCTAGAAAGAGAAGTCGCACCACCGTGGACAGCGTCCTGTCAGGGTGAGGAGACAGCCGAAGGGCCAGCCTCCATCAGCGTCCATGCAAACCGGCGGGAAGCCGCTTCCAGTCAGAGATAAGATGCCCAGCTGAAAAGGAAGACACGAAACTGTCTCTTCACCGATGATAAGATAACATCATCCATAGATAAACTGCAGGAATTAATAAGAGACTTAAGCAGGACTGCAGTGGACAAAATCAATATGACAGAATCAATTCTTTCTACATACATAAGCAGCTCAAAATGAACATTTTGAAAAGAGATCATTGACAAGAGTGATTCAAAGCCCGGGGCCCCCAGAGAGTCTCCCACAGCAGCCAGGACGAGCCTGGGGGGCGAGAGGCTCCCCGTGCCAACCACGAGGCTGGCTGCGACGAGGCCCCTGTGCCCAGGCACGGAACGGAGGAGCCGCCGGTGTCCTCGCAGAAGTCTGGACGGTTCACTTCCGGGCAGCCTGACACGAGGCCCGAACAAGAGCCCCAGGCCCACGCCCGGGGAGACAGCCACGCGCAGCCTGGCCCGAGAGAGGTGCCCGCGGGGACAGACACCACCGCCGGCGCTGCCATACTTTGGGGCGGGGAGAACTGGGCTGCCAGCTGCGTCACCCACGCGGCCCAGAGAGGCGACGTCTCACGCTGGATCCTGGCCCCAACGCGGTGGCGAGGGGGGTGCCAGGGCCACTTGGCCCAGCCGAGGCAGACAGGGTGAGGGCACAGAGGCCACAAGAAGGGGCCCAGCTGTGCCACCCGACTTGCCACCAGAGCTGTCAGCAAGGCGAGACCAGGAGCCTGGGACTCAGAGCTGTGAGCCGGCAGCCGGGGCTGGCCGCGGTGTGCCCAGCTGACCCAGACTGGGGGGCGCCCTGGCCAGGGCCACCTGCCCGCCGCCGGGCACCACGCCAGCCCACTGACCCTGGATGGAGGTGGGCGGGCACTGAGATGCAATCCCCATGAAATCCCAGCTGCGTATTTCACAGAACTAGAGAAAATAATCCACAAATTCATCTGGAACCAAAAGATACCTAGAGCAGCCAAAGCAATCTAAGCAACAAAGACGGCGGGGCTTTCACAACCCAGCCTGACATTATACCACAATGCCCTGTGATATTTTTAAAATCACAGATTTTTGCCCCCTGACATCACAGGGTCACCTGTCCTGGGGCTCGGCAGCCCCCCGAGCAGCACGTGCCACTGCTCACGAGAGCCTGGCACACAGACCGTGGCCCGCTGGGGGACAGATCCGCTCAGGCTGGGAGCCCCGGGGTTCCAGATAAATGAGACCCTGGTCCCGGCCCTGGGACGTGACCGATGGACCCTTTCCAGAGGAGCTGGTGCATCCGAGCACCCACCAGGACAGGCCGCGCCAGCCGTGGCCGCTGCCCCGAGCGCTGTGAGGCGGTCACTGCCCGATGCTGGGATATGCAGAGGCCGCTCTTCCTAGGGCTCCGGGCCCAGAGCGGCCCTCAGTTCACACAGGGACCCGAGGACTCTGAGCAGCTGGCATGTGCCTGGCTTGGGCCGAACACAGGCCAGCCGCCGCCTCCAGGAACCTCGTCAGGAGAGCAGCCGCCATGTCCAGCCAGGGCCTGGCCAAGCCCGCAGTCGTGGAAGGTGGGGCGGTGGGTTCCGTGCAGAGGTGGAATCCCCGACGAGGGCACTTTCCAGGAGAGGGCAGAGAGCCCGAGGCCCCCGAGGGGACCCACGGAGCTGCCAGCTTCGTCTCCACACGTGGTCCCAGCCGGGTGACTCATTCGGACCTTGCAGGGTAAATTCCATGAGAAACGGTGGAGACACAGCCTGGCAGAGCCTGCTGAGCAGCAATGTCTGCGGGCAAGCAGCTGGCGAGGGCGGCTTCCTGTGTGCCCAGCTCTCTCCCGCTGACTCCAAGGGGCAGGCGTGAGGAGGAAGAGCTTGGCCCTGTCCAGAGGAGGAGTCGGGCTTCACAGGGGCCCCACGGGGCTCCGAGCCCCCAGGAGAAAGCTGGGACAGCGCGGCGCCCACCAGGACTTGTCGGGCCCTCAGCTCCCGGACACAGCGTGACTCCGCGGCCTGGAGGCAGCCACGCGCCCGGGCTCCGCGCGGACCTGGAGAGCACGCGGAAAGCAGGCGCCTGGCCAGGCAGCCCCGTCCTTGGCCCCTGTGTGACCAGTCACCGTCAGCCGCCTCCCAGTGCGCTGAACGGGCCGGCCCACGCCGCGGTCCCAGGAGCCGCAGGGAGCCCCGCCCGCGCAGGCCAGGGCACTTCCTCCAGTCGGGGAGAAGGGGAGGACGGACGGGAGGTGGCCACGCGGCGCACCAGCCCGGAGCCCGCCTGGAGCCGGGCCGAGGGAGGGGCCGGTGACGACATCCCTCCCGGCCTGGGGGAGCCGGGGTGAGCCCTGGGCGGCACCTTCGCCCCTGCTGGCATTCCTGCCGCCCGGCTCGGGGCTGTGGGGCCTCAGGCCTCACCCGTGCCCCCCAGCCTGGTGCACACGCCTCACCTGACCGCACGCGCAGAGGGAGGCGAAGCCACAGCGAGGCCGGCCACTCTGCCTCCGGGGGAAGCACAGGACAGGAAGTGCTCCAGGAACACCCACCACACGCAGGACAGCTCCTTGTCACCCAGCCCCAAGGGACCCCATCAGGGAAGCTACGCCCCGAACTGCCACTGTGACGTGGCGCCAGTCAGGAGCAGGTGCTTGCGGTGCGGTCCTGTGGGCCTGGGGCACCCACACGTGGGGAGCCCGGTTAGGGAGCAAGTGGGTGATGAACGTTCATGGGATTTTTAAATTCCACACACACTGTTTACCCATGAATTTCTCTCTGGGAATGTGCCCCAGAGAATAACCCAGAATACACAGAAAGCTCTGTGCACGGAGCTACGCGCTGGACGGGGCCCGTCCCGAGTGTCCAGGCCGAAGGCTGGCGCTGACGGGAGCTCGGGCCAAAAACTAGGAGCAAACAACCAGGCCCCAGAGCCCACCCAGACCAGGGCTCCCTGCCTCAGGCACGCCCACCCCGGAGCTGCCCAGCA
This sequence comes from Thryonomys swinderianus, assembly GCA_004025085.1. Lineage (NCBI taxonomy): Eukaryota > Metazoa > Chordata > Mammalia > Rodentia > Thryonomyidae > Thryonomys > Thryonomys swinderianus. The sequence goes on from PVIC010015547.1 coordinate 28,095, forward strand.
CCGCCCCAGCCTCTCCTTATGCCTCAGCTTCACCTGGGTGGTCAGGTCGCCTGCCCGTGCCCAGCCGGAGCCCCTTGCTGGCCAGGCCCAGCGGGTGCCTGTGTCTCGTCAGCCGCTGCGGCCTCTGCCCTGCACCCTGCAGCGGGCTGCACAGCCGGCCCAGCCGTCTCACTGTCGGCCTTGTTCAGACATGGCGGCCCGGCCGCCTCGCAGGCTCTGACTCCGCCTCGGACGCCCTCCTCGGGTGCAGCTGCCTGGCCAGCGCGGGAAGGAGGTGCCTGCCCCTCCAGGCGACAGGAACCCAGAGCCCCCAGTGCCCCTGGACACCCGAGACAGGGAGGAGACGTGGGCTTCAGAGGGGACGCAGGGAGCCTGGGGGGGGACACGGCAGAGCGGGGCGCGAGGTCAGGCAGGAGCCGCGCGAGCCTGTCACGCTCTCCCTGAGGACAGGGACACAGGGGAGGGGGCCCCCACGAGGCACAGCCCCAGGGGAGGGGACCGGGAAGCCCCAGTGACAGCCACAGTGGCGAGGCCGGTGGTGAGCCCGGGCATCGGCTGTGCCTCTTGCCCCACCCGAGGGGCCGCTCCCTGGGCCCAGGACCCCACAAGCCTAGGCCCTGCAAAAGCCCTCGCTCACCCTGGAGTGTTCGGGTGCACCCCGGGCCGGCACCCCGACACCCCAAGCAGGCAGACCAAGAGTCGACACAGGAGTGTTTCACACATTTCTATTCAGCCTGCAGCTTCGTGGTGCTCAGGAGCCGCTGGGAACCCTAATTCTTGGGCATTGTCAGTCCTAAGGAATTATTCCTAAGTGATTTACAGAAAACATATTTACATAGTTACATCTCAGCCAGCCAGGCGCGGCCAGCAAGGCCGGGCTGCCTTCCTGGCACATACCTGCACAGTCGCACAGCCTTCTCCAATGCTACAACTAATCCTTCACACCTGAGCCTGCTTTTAACAGTGATAATGAGAATAAAACCGCCACCCCTGCTTGCTTCTGGAGTGTTTTCAGCTGGATCCTGCAGTGTAGAATATTGTTTTCCATCCTCTGATTTTTTAGTCTACAAATTTATTTTGCATGAGGTGAATCCCTTGAATCCAACAGAGAGTGGGGTTGTGCTTTCTGAGCCAGTCCCCCCAACCCGTACCGCCCTGGCACTGGGAGACCACTTACAAGGGCTCGTTGGCTTGTCCGTGTAACTGCGTCGTCTGCGGTGACTCCTTCGTCTCCCCTCTGCAGTCACCCACTCGCCCGGCGTGGCGTTTTCACTCCCTGTGACTGTGGCAGACACCGGCGAGACCCAGGAAGCACAACGCTGCTCTCAAGTGGCCGGTCTGGTCTGGATTCGGGCCGTGGAGCCGTGGCCCAGCCGGCCAGGCACCACCGGTCAGGGCCGGAGAGGGACGTCTGGGCCCGAGTCCTGCCTCCCCTGGGCACCCAGGCCCGTGTCCGAGGAGGCACAGGCTGAGGAGCAGGACGGGGCCCCTCAGAGGTCTGAAGGCGGCGGGTGAGGCCGTCGCTGAGGCCAGAACCCAGCCCAGCAGAGAAGAGGACACAGCACCATCGCCGCAGGAGCAACCCCCGCAGCCACCAGCCCTGCGACCACGGAGGCCACCAAGACGTGGACCCTGAAGGGGCAAACAAAACCCAAACTCACCCTGCTGCGGCAGAGCACAACGGGAATAAAATGACTACAGGACTAAGGGAACAAAAAGGGCCCAAAAATCTAGTGAGATTTGTGCAGAGCAGACCAGCCGGGTAGGGGTCACATGCAGGCGGTTCCACAGACGGGGTTCCAGCCTGAAATGAAATTGCAGTAACGGACTTGGGGTGCCCCGGGGCTGGGCACGAAAATGCCTATGTGAGACACAGACAAATCAAAATATTTTCAAATTTGACAGGACACCAATTATGGTGGAAAAATTAACTCAGCCTTCAAACATTAAAATGGACAGAATAGTTGAGACTGTAGAAAAATAATATGATTAATAAGGTTGATTTAATAAATATGCATAGACATAGCATGGGCTTTTCCTATAAAATTCATGAGAGATTTGCAAATATTAATCATAAATAAGGCCGCTGAATAAAAAACACAATAAATTCAGGAGACAGAAACTATAAGTCTTATTGTCTGAATAACACCCAAAAAAAACAAAAATAAATAATGTTTAAAAATATCCAACTTCATGCAATTTAAAAAACACATACATGAATAATTCTCTGTTTAAAAAGGAAATCAAAATGTGAGGCACAGTTTTGCAAAAATAATAGGAAGAGTTCTGCGCATGAAATGCACAGCCCACGGCCCAGGTTCTAGTGAGCGGCTGAGGCTTAAACGGCAGCACAGAAGAAATGAGAGCCGGAGCCCTCGGGCCCAGAGCTCCCAGAGTAACGGGGGGACCTTGCGCTTCGCAGCCCAGCGCCGGAACCACCAAGCCAAATCCCTAACCCTCTTATTGTTTTTATTTTGAGACAGGCTCCTCATAAAGGACGGGGAAATGCTCAGGCTGCATTCGAGCTCTAAATCCTCCTGCCTCAGCCTCCCGCAGTGCTGGGATGACAGCCTTGTTCCACCACACTGAGCTGAAACTTAAGTTTTATCCTCAGCTCTTTGGAAAGTACTTGGTTCTCTGAAAAAGCCAGTAAGATAGCTCACCCCATGGCAGCCAACGGAAAAGAGGCCAGGACACCCCAACTCACAGAAGAGCCGCAAAAGATGCGTTACTCCCGGAAAAATGGTGACCAGTAACCTTCAGGAAGCGTCTGCTCCCTGCAGCCTCTGCGGGGTTTCAGGGAAGCCCGCGGCACCTGGGGTCCTGAAGGGTCTCGGGGGCCTCTGTGCTGCTCCACTGGTCCACGCGGAGCCACCCCACTGTGCAGTGCTCCGCAGGGACGCGAGTCGCCTTTGTCCCCGTGTGGCCCTGGCTCCCGCCGGGTCTCACCCACCGCTCCTGGGCCGCTGCGCCCACAGCCTTCTCCGGCAGGTACACTGTCTCCTCCCCGCTTTGCACGCCATTCTCCCGTTAACACAACGGCCCCTGTACGGGCGGCACTGGGTCCTCACAGGCCTGTCCGCTGTCCTCTGCCACCTGGCTTTGGGGCCTCTGTGCTGGCCTGTGCGCCCCTCTCCACCGATGCCTTGTGCCCGGTCGGGCCCGGGCTGCCCTCTGAGACCTCGGGCCGCGTCACCCCCGGTTCCCTCCTCCTCGCTGCTGCCGCCCAGGCAGGGCCTGGAGGGCGGTGTGGAAAGTCTCCTGGCCTTCAACTTCCCGTGCCTGGGCCTCCCCTTCCGAGGCTCCAGTGGCCACCAGAGTGCGGAGAGGGACGGGCGGGTTCCTCCCGTGGCTCAGCACCGGCGCGGGCCCAGGGCCGAGCACCCCATGGATGCCCTGCAGGACGCGGCCCTGACTCCACGGCCACCTGCGAGCCATGTCCAGGGTGCAGATTGAGGCCCCACCTTCCTCCCAGGCCGGTGTGTCCCCTGTCCCCTTTCTGAGCTCACAAACCGACCCCACCCAGAGCCCCGTGGTCCCGGTGGCGGGAGGTGGCCTCTGTGTCCCAGTCGCGCGTGGGCCAGGCTCGGGCGGGTCCTGCGTGGTGCCGGCTCACATGCGACACCCTGGGCATCTCGCTGGTGGCCAGCATCTGGGAGCTGGTGCTGAGCGCCGTGAAGCTCCTGCCGCGTGAGCTGCTGAGCCCCGTGCCACACGGCCTTGGCAGAAGCACACACACACACATTGTGTTCTCGGACCCAGGCTTGGTGCCCTGGGCGCCCCGACGCCCCCGCCACTGTCGCCGATGAGGGCTGCCCGGCCCGTGCGCACTCACCACTGCGGCTGTGCGGGCGCTCCGGGCGCAGGACGGACCACCACTGTCTGTGGGTCAAGAACTGCGTGGGCGAGGACTTCCGGCACTTCGGCTGTCCAGGCTCTACCTGGCGCTGGCCTCGCGCACGTGCTGCCGTCATGGGGCGCCGGGCACCGTGACGCCGGGCGGCCGCGCTCCTCCCTTCCTCCTGGCCCTCAGCGGCTTCCTGCTGACCCGCACCAAGTCGGGCCTGCAGGCGCGCGCCATCTGCTCCGGCACGCACAGCGGCCGCCCTGCGGGAGCTCCGCGAGCACCAACCTCAAGGCGGTCTTCGGCCCGCGTCTCCCTGGCCTGGATCAACCCCTTCGCCTCCCCCGGGCCTCGGAGGGGATGGTCTGAGGGCTTCGGCCAGGTGAGGGGCGGAGGGGCCGTGCCCACGGGCCTCCGGGGTGTCGCCACCGAGCGGGAGCCAGCTTCTCCCGCCCCAAGGAGACCCGCGCAAAAGGCGGCTCCCGGCCAGCCTCGGGGTCCACGGAGGCGGGACCCTGCTGCCCCAGGGCCGAGGGGAGGAGTGCCGAGCTCGTGGAGCCCTTCGGAGAGGTGACTGGTGCCTCACGGCTGAGGCGAGGCCTCGGCGGAACCGCGCGACCCATAAACCGCTCGGTCTGAGCCGTCTCGTGTTGCCCGTTGGATTCTGCAAACTAATACCGAGGATCTCTGCTCTCTGGCCCACCCAGGAAACGGCCCGTAAGTTACTATTCCGATCTCACTGCCGTCGGCTTAAGCTCTGCCCCCGGCCACGCGCCCTGCAAGACTGGCACTCGAGGCCGCTCCGTGGCTCTCTCCAAAAGTAGCCCTTTGCTCTGAGATGGCTGCAGAGCCGTGGGTGGTCGTGAAAAACAACAGAGCCTCCAGCCGCGGCGCATTCCCCAGCGAGAGCGCCCCGCATGGAGCAGTCCCGTGCAGCGTCACGCAGCCGGGCTCGGGCATCCAGCGCCCGCTGTCACGCGCCCAGGCGCAGGCCGCCCGCTTGGTAGGTAGGAGACCCCCGTCCCAGCACTGGCCAGAGCACGGCCTCTCTGTGCTTTGTCACTTCGCCCTGGCGCCCGGAGAGGGCCTTGAGATGGTCCTGCTAATGTCAGTGCTTGGACCCGCAGTCGCCCGGGGCTGGGTAAAGGCCACTGCACCGCGTGCACCCCTGGGCCCGCCGAGGGGCTTCGGGGCCGGGGCCATTAGGGGTAAAGCTGCCCGTGCGATAAGCTTCCCCTTCTCTGCGGTAGAGCCCAGGCTGCGTTTCCGGCTTAGCTCTGCGAAGCCCCGCCCCTTCCGGCATGGCCCACACAGCCCCAGGGCTCCCGCGGCCGGCAGCGGGGCCTCTTTCACCGCATCCCCGCCAGCGTCTGGTGTGGCCTGTCTGGCGTCATCCTAGCCCTTGTGGTGAGTGTGCGCAGGGCCTCGCTGCAGTTTACTTTCGCCTCCCCGTGGCGAGCGACGCTGAACTTCTTTCCGTGTGCCTGGTCGCCATCCGAGCACCCGCTTCTGGGGAGCGTCTGCCCCTCTTACCCGTCTTCTCATTGGATCGCTTGCTTTTCTGTCTGTGGAGAGTTCCTTCTCCAGGGTCTGCGCAGTGCTCTGTTAAGAGACACTGTGCTGGCATTTTCTTCCACTCTGCAACTTACTCTTCATGCTCTTCCTCGGGTCTTTCATTCTGATGAGGTCTGCTTACGGATTTCTTTCCTTTGATGCTAATTGTAACAATACTCTGTCTAAGCCAAGTCTCAAGGATTTTCTCCCGTCACCTCTGAAGATTCCACAGTTTTGCATTTAGATCTGTGGTCCATTTTCAGTCAAGCTGGGGCCATCGTTAAATGACACAGAAACCGCGGCGGTTCCAGAGTTGCTAAGACTGGGTGACGAGGACAGACAGCATGTGAGGTGTGGACGTGCCGACGGCAGGACACAGATCCCGGGTGGGACATCGCCCTGAGCAGGAGTTAGGAGTTCTTCGCCTCTGCGGTGTTTCGCCTAGAGTTTCTGGGCTGTCGCTGGGTGCAGGCCACTGAAGCCACAGAACTAAGCCACAGACATGCCTGCGGCCGGCGCCGCATCAGCCCATGGTGGCTCCGTGAAGAAGCGTCGCCTCTCTGCTCCCAGGAGCGACCCGTGAGAGCTGTCTGCATCCGCCTGGCCGCTCAGAGCTTCCTTCGCTCCCTTCATCCGTGTCTCATGGCCTTCAGCACAAGCACAGTTCTGGAATATTTACACCGACGTATTTCTTCTAGAGCAGCTGCAAATGGCTTTTTTTATTTTTCGACTTCGCTTGCCTGTGGGCAGCGTGTGGAGCCCAGAGATGCTCCTGTGTGTACTGACTGCGTCCCCCAGCTCCTCAGGGTTTCCCATGTGGACCTGTCGCTGGGCGGGGCCTGGACGTCGTGCTGTGTGGGTTACGTGTCGGGCACAGGTTCGGGGAGGATGTTGCGTGGGAGTCTGAGAGTGGGCATCCTGGCTTGACCTGAGCTTGGACAGCGCCAAGGTCAGCTGAAGGCCTTTGCCGTTTTCCTGACCCAGTGAGTATTACTTTTTCTATATCAAGTGATATTATCATGTTTTTTTCTTCTTCAAAAAATTACATGGAGAATTCCATAGACTGATTTTTGAATATTATTCCTGCATTCTTAGGATAAAAGTTAGTGCTGGATACAATTTCCAATATTTTGCTGAGGACTTGTGCATTCATGAGAGATATTAATAAGTCATTTAATTTTTGTCTGGATTTGGTATCAAGGTAATGCTGGCTGTATTAAATGAACTGCTTTTCTGTTTTCTTTTTTAAAAGAGTGTTATTGTCACAACGGTGGTTTTTCCTCTTCTCATATTTGGTAGTTCCCCGGCGAGGCCATCTGGGCCTGGCGGTCCCCCTCGGGAGGTTCTAACCTCCTTGTAGCTCAGGGGAGGTTTAGCCGGGCACTGTGCCTGGCGGTGACCCCTGAGTGGTCAGCTGTCCCCTGTCCTCTTACTGAGGTCTCCAAGCTCTGTAGTGTCCACTTCTTCGCGCCTCATACTTATAATTTGCATCTTTCTTTTTTTAATCTTTGTCAGTCTTAATAAAACGTTAGCAACTTTGAGCCGGAGATTTAGCTCAGTGGTTCCG
>PVIC010015548.1:0-35062 GCA_004025085.1 Thryonomys swinderianus
CTACTGAAAACCACGACTCTTGACTTGGCCCTGTGTCAGCTCAAAAGGTAATTGAAAGCTGAACCAATCCTTTTTTTTTATTGGTACAATTTATATACATCTCACAATCACTTTTAACATTGGGGAATTTGTACCGGTATATGACACAATTCTCAATTTTACCCATATCCCCACCCACCCACACCTCCCCACCCCCTTTAATGAAATTGAAGGGAAGCAGTGCTCCCACATTCTTTTTTTTTTTTTTTTTTTGTGGTAGCGGGGATTGAACTCTGACCCTTGTGCATCCATGGTTGGTGCGGTACCACTTGAGCTAAATCCCCAGCCCCTCCCACCTCCTTTATACATACTCTTTTATTTTCTTTCGGTATCATATTTATTCTTTTCTCTCATTACATTCCCACACCCAAATTTCCTATGGAAATTTCCCACTCTATAAAAGCTGTCATACTTCTAGAGATCATTTGCATCTACAGGTGTTCATGTCAAAGAGAAGATCCAGAATTTGCCTATCTGTGATCTATTGATTTCATTTATTAGTATATCCTCCAGGTGTCTCCATTTGCACCTAAATGGATCGATCTTGTCATTCTTTATGGCAGAGTAATACTCCATTTTATAAGAAAACCACATCTTCTTTATCCACTCTCCAGTTGATGGGCATTTGGGTTGTTTCCAAGATTGAGCTCTCACGAACTGAGCTGCTATGAACAAGAGTGTACATCTGTCTTTCCAATGTGATTTTTTAAATTCTTTTGCCAGCCAATCTTTAACTTCATCTTGTAGAATGCTGGGTCAAATCCTTCTTGGCTCTGCCTCTAGGACTTTAGTCATAGGGGGACTCCCTGTCCACAAACCAGCAAAACAAGGGCTATTCACCCCCAGACTCAGAAGTTGTTAAAGGAGGGAGAGGCAGGTGGTGTTGATATCAACCCTTCCTGGACTGACCCTCTGGGCGCTGTGAAAAGTGTGCCACCGAACACAGGGGTGCCAACTGCACGGCTTATTTGTGGTAGAACCAGAACCTGCCCCAAATTGGATGCCCTGTAAAAATTTCAGTTTTATTAAAATTTAAGAACTCAAAAGACAGATGCATGAATGTTTTTTCTAGTCAATGTGTATGTGGGTTTTCCCTGCTGGTTTGTGATTTCTCTTAGGGATGGAAACCTTTTATATTCATTATTGTCACCTCCACGTCTGCATAGTGTTTAGAATGAAGGAAACAGTCAAGCAATTCTAACCGTTTTCCACGTCCTCCCTGTGACTGCTCAGAGCATGGTCCTCCTGCACGTCGCACTATGACACCAGAACCTCATCATCTCTTCCCCTCAGTATTAAATGTTGGTGGCTGAGGTCGATTAGAAGGCAAAGAGATTGTTACTCTGTTATTCCCTCTACATTATGTGTTTGCTTCGGTGAATCTTTGGGTGGAAAGCAACTAGAATGACATTTGAAAAGGGAAAGACCCCGTTGTAAGAAAACCGAAGCCCTGGTGTTATATCGATGGAAACCCAGAAACGTTATAATAACAATTATAGTAAGAGTACAAAATGGTATTAAGGAAAAAGAAATTTCCAGCTCTTACATATAGATGGCCTTTTACTAGAGCATGTGAAGGTGACATTTTGTGTCAGAAAGATCCAGTGTTGTTCTACTTTTTCAAAGTTGTATGTGAAAATAATCATTGACTTTAAGAGTCTCTACATGTCCTGAAATATTTCAATATTTTCTCATAGAAAAGTATGAGGGATCAGTAATAATATAACGTTCCCATGTTTTCTTTTCTGAAACAATTGTTTACTTCTGAAATTTTCCCATGTGACCTTGAGATGGAAGACAGGGTACTGAGAGTAGGAATTTGATACATAGAATGGTTGCTGTGTGCAGTTCTTAGATACACAGTTTCACAGTCTTTGGAAAAGTGTATTTTAATATTATGTCCAATAGATTCACTAGGCATTTCACAGATGACTTAAATATCAAATGAGACTAGGTAATACACGAATGAGTGAATTTTGAAATATAAACAAGTCTATAGATGTCTTATTTACTTTCTCATTACTGGTTAAAAAAAATGCTTGACACCTTGATCCAGAAGGAGGAGAGCATGATTTTGGCTCATATTTTCATTCGTTGTGGGCTCTGAGGCACACCTGTCATGGCAGAAGTCCTGGGTGAAGGAATACTGCTCAGGTCATGGAGACCAGGGAGCAGAGAGAGAGGAAAGAGGAAGGTGGAGGGAGGTGGTCACCCCAGTGATGGCCTCCTCCAATAAGGCCCCAGCTCTTAACAGCACATTTGGCTCCTCATTCCTTAGTAGAGGAATCTTATGGCCCCATTAACCCAATCACCATGTACAACACCCCCCTGTGAGTACATGAGGCTTTGTGGAGCATTCTTGATCCAAGCCCTTATGTTCCAGTGGCACACAGTAAACAGTCTTATTCCAAATGGGAAGAATGAGGGGATAGAAAATAGTCAGGCCAGAGCGAGAATGGAACCCAGCCAGGAAAACATTAAACCCTATAGTTCCATGTCCAGCACTCAGAGAAGATGGGGCAAATCATTAACTCCAAATGCCTGAGCACCCCTGGCCTGTGGCAGTGCCCACCGAAGCACTCCTCGCCTCCTCGGGTCAGCTCCATTCACTGCCTGCTGCACTCCTCACCACATACTCTATGTTCTGGCTTTTTGATCTTCCTGGAGTTTCCATTGTACTTTTGGCGTCATTCTTACAGCTTCTTGCTCTGCCTTCTCAGGGGCGCATGGTTTGACTTCCCAGACAGTCTGACATCTGGACAGAAGTCTCTCTGACCTCACAATTGCATTCTGCATGCCAATAAAACCAGCACCCACAGATGACGCCAAGGTCGGCAGCCAGCTTGAGCAGTAGCCAGGCCCTTTTGGTGTATAGCTGCAGAGGCCTCTCAGTGCCTGGCTGGCTGAGCACTGTGAATAAAATCTGAAGCAACTAGTTCCCTAGGCAGCCCTTCTCTACCTTTCTGTTGTCCTGATGTTAAGAGTATAGCTTCTTTTAATGCTATTATTATTGTTATTATTATTATTATTTTTTTAGCAGCCACATACTTCAAAGGAACAACTTTTCAGGTGCTTTTTTTAAAAATTGAATTCTTTATTGGTACAATTTATATACATCTCAAAATCACACATAACATTGGGGAATTTGTAACTTGTATATGACACAAGTTAATTCTCATTTTTACCCATATCCCTACCCACCCACACCTCTTCACCCCCTTTATACATGCTCTTTTATTTTCTTTCAGTATCATATTTATTCTATCCCCTCATCACATTCCCACACCAAATTTCCTATGGAAATCAGGTGCTTCTTTTCTTACAAAATAGACTTTTAATTTAAATTTAAAATTTGTTTGTTTGTTTATTTATCTGGGACAAGGCTTCTCTGTGTAATTCAGGCTGACCTTGAACTCATTATGTAGTCTAGCCTGGTCTCAAATCTACAGTAATCCTCCTGCCTCAGCCTCCTGAGTGCTGGGATTATAGGCATGTCCTGCTTTCAGCTAGAAAACTTTTAAAATAGGCTTTTTGCTATTGATTCTCAAGATTGGTTAAAAGCTACCAATAGTTTTCTTATGACAGCCTGACTATTGGGCTATCTGGAAATTTATTGTATAAGATTAATTAATCCACCACCATTAATAGTAGTCTGTGGAAAAGAGTCATGGTATAGGGAAAATGTAGACCGATCTACCAAAGTGTGACTCACATTGGCTCTTGCCCAGCTGCCAGTGGAGTTCTTATTCCCGCCTGGAAGCTCCTGGCCTGGCCTTTACTGTGGGCATTTCTTTTAGCATTCTATTTTCTAAGCTCTGATCACAATTTTTCATCAAGCTTCACTTGTACCAAGCCAAACCTTTCCCAACCCTTTCTGCAGACAAGTTCCAAAGGCTTTTACACCACATGGTCAAGTACAGTAAAACAAGTCCACTTAATCTCTCAGTTACTTTCTTGTCTCTGGAACGTAATATCTAATACCCACAACCTTAAGGAGAGGCTTATTTTGGCTCAGAGCTTTTAGTCCATAGTATGAAAGCTCTACAGTGTAAACAGCATCGTGGAAAGGCCTGGGCAGAGGAAGCTGCTCACATCACCACTGTCAGGAAGCAGAGAGGGAGAAGGGAGGATCCAGAGAGAAACATACAACTTTCTAGGTCACATCCCTTAATGACCCCACTCTTCTGACAAGTCCTCATCTCCTAATAGCATATTAAGTTACTGAACTCATTAGCGGATGAACCTACCGATGAGTGTAGCATCCCTATGATCAGATTACCTTCCAAAAGTGCTGCCCGTGAGTGTTTAGAGCTTTGAGGGGATAGTTTCAATCCAAAACATAATATTAGAGGCCTTTATTGATGGATAGATGTTTTCCAGTTTCCCTTCCTCAGGGTCATACACGCCCCTGCTCTCCATGTCTCTGTGGTGCTCCCCTCCACTTACAGGTCTGGGTACCCTTTTTCCCCTCGCAAGACTGAATGTGGGACACAGCCCAGCTCGCCCATCTAAGTGTCCTTTCCTGTAACAATTGGTCTGTGGTTGGGTACAAGACACAAAAGGAAGAAGGTGTTGTGGCTTCTATTTCTGTACCAAACAGAGTTTTTAAATAGGGGTAGATTTCAGATGAGGTCTTATACAATGCATGAAAGTGAACAATACAGAGAGGTTACTGTCACAAGAGACTTTTTTTTTGAGACAGGGTCTTACTTTGTAGTTCAGGCTGGCCTTCAACTCACTATGTAGCTCAGGTCAGGCCTGAACTCAGCAATCCTCCTGCCTCTGCCTCTTGAGTGCTGGGATTATAGGCATGAGCCGCCTTGCCTGGTACTGTAGCATGTCATACTGGGGGTTGAACTCAGGACCTTGTGCTTGCCAGGCAGATGGTAGAACCACCGAGCTAAATCCCTGGCCTGTGAGCCAAACCCTTGGGCCACACCTGAGACTTTTGACTCATGAAATGTTCCTTCTGAAAGATCTGCTTCAGAAAACCATTCTGTGTGACATACTGTCCAGAGTACCTCATGGGACATTCACAAGTGGCAGATTCTGAGCGTAGCTGAAGATGCAGCTTCTTATCTCTCTTATTTTTCATCCTTGTTTTGGGAATTCCAAATAAATAAGCTATAGACAAAACAGAGGAAAGAAAATCTTCCCAGATAACATCTCAGGTTCCAATAAATACTCTCTGTTCTAATAGATGGAGTTAAATAGATGGACATAATTGTGGCCCAGAGTAAATATTTTATTAACCTGAATCATTGGAATTCATCAGATGGCACAATAGCAATCAGCTCTTCTAGAAGATATATTCCTATGTCCCTTGGAGACTCTGCTTCAAGAAACCCAAAACTATGTGGGGTGAGTCTATCTGCCTTGGGTCCACTCAAGAGATAAAAGAACAGGATGACTGTTTATCTCAGAAAAGAAGAAAAGACTGAATGAGAGGAATTACTTATACCTCTGGCTGTCACCTTCAGCAGGCAGTTAAGATTGTCCTATTGAGGGGCCTCTGCTTATTAATAGAAGGAATGAAGGCGAACACTGGAGTTAATGTTGCAGTGAGACATGACAGAGCCTCTGGTTTCCAGGATTGGCCTGAAGTGAATTAAAGCCAAATTATACCAACAAATCTGTCATGCTGTCCTGAAAACAGGAAGTCTAGGCTGGGCCAACATTAGTCACGGCACACACTGGCAAACCCTACCACGTTGGGAATGAAAAATGTGCTTCAACTGCAAAAGTTAACTTTTGGAATTTGTACAGTATTTTCCATTACCCAGTTTCTTCTCTCCAAAGGCCAGTCATCAAATATGCTTGGCCCCCATCTGCTCCTGCTGCACCATTAAGTACATGAATTTGTATGAGAAATGGAATCCCAGTTAACTGTGTGCCCTTGGATAAATGACCTCATCTTCCTGGACCCGAGTTTCTTCTTCTGAAAAATGAGGAGCTTGGCATCTCATGATTCTGGTACTTTTAGCTTTGTTGGGGATTTGGAAATCATGTGTCAGACATTGATTACATGCACACAAAATGCTCGGCACTGTGCTAAGAAATGGAGATAGAAAATGAAGAAGATATATTCCTTTACAGAGTTTCCAGCATCTGAAGAGAGACACAGACTTAGAAAAACATTATGAAAACAGTCATGAGACCAAGGGAAGACTGCATGCCTACAATATAAGGCACTTCACAGAGTGTCAAAATGGGTTTTTCTCTGCCCCAGGGTTGTGGCCAGGTCCCAAAGCTAGACTAAAATCTTCCACTACTTGATTTTCTAAATCAGCTCTTCAGAAAATGAGCCCAGCACTCCTTGCTCAGCTTTCCTGGGGACGCCAGGGCACTTCTGGCCCTACTTTCAGTGCTGCTGTACCGGTGACCCCCAGCACCTCTCAGGAGAGGAGGAAGGAAGGTCAGGGAGTCTGGGCCGAGTGAGGACTGCAGGCTACAAAACAGAGGCTATTTCAGAACATGCAGGTCAACATTCTGCCCTTGACTGAGGGTGCTAAACTGTCACCCTCCCAGAACCACAAAGAGGCTCCCGAGTGAGGAAGACTCAAGAGTACTGCTGAGAACTCTGGACGCATAAGGCAGTTTTTCCATCCTCCTTTTCAGTCCTGTACTCTCACATGTCCTCTGGAGCTTGAAGACATATTCCCAAAGAGTTCAGATCTAGAGATTTCTGAGGATGAAAGACCCACTGGCATAGATCACACTAGATTTTGGTTGTAAACAGATATGGTTGTATCAGTCACTTTCCCATTTCTGGGAAAAAAGTATCCAACACTGACAACTTGAAGGAAGACAGATTGATTTGGGCTCACGATTTTAGTAGGTTCAGTCCCTGGTTGGCTGGCTCCAAGGGAGAAATGTCATGGTGGAGGAAAACCCCCTGACCCATGGCAACAAGGGAGCAGAGAGAAAGGAAGGACTGGGGACAAGAAAGTATCTTTGCAGGTCATGCCCCGGGTGACCCACATTTTCCATCCAACCCTCACCTTTTAGTACATCAGCTGTGCACCCATCAGTGGATTATTTCACCAATGGGCACAACACCTCCACCATCCAATCACCTCTCAAATGCCTTAACTATCACCACATGAGATTTTTTTGGGTATTTTATATACAATCTGTAACAATAGTATAACAGGTTTTAGGGGACCCCTAAGATGGTACAAGATGGACCCCTTGTACCTCATCCTAGTTCTTCAGGCGCCACACTTAAAGAGTGAAAGGGAAGATTTCATCAGCCCCAGTGGCTCCATATGAAGAGGCCCAGGTTTACCAGAGAAGCAATAACAATGTGTCTGGCTAGTGAGTTGCGGTACTAGACAAAAAAACTGCTTGACCTAGAGGTGCAACTGTGATGTGTCCAGACAGCAGAACCCCTTAGGGAGAAGACCTCAGTTATGCTGGGTTAAAGCCAATTGTTTCCTTCAACTACCAGTCATATCACTTACGGGCAGCTACCAGACTTTGATGAAATGAGAATGAACCAGTAAACCCAGGGAAAGCCTGTTGTTGTTGGATGTGACTGCCAAAGACTTATCTGCTGGGCTCTTGGCCCTTATAATGGTGGTAATGAAGTGTGGTCCTTTAAGAGATGGGGCTAGGGAGAGGTAATTAGGTCATTGGGGGAGCTGCCTTCAGATGGGTTCGTTTAGCTTTTGTGAGACAGTGGTTAGTTCCTTTGAAAGCAAATTATATAAGGGCTGGCTTCTCCTTGCTCCCTAGCATTCTATATCAGAATATGATTTCTTTCTCACACATGGTTCTATCATGATGCTATCAACAATTTCATTATGAAGCCAGGAGGCATCACCAGAAGTCCTACTGGATGAGGCCACCTGTTCTTGCAGTTTCATCCTCCAAAACTATGAGTTAAATAAACCTTTTTCCTTTATAGAGTACTCAGCCTCTGGTATTTTGTTTTAGCAATGGAAAACCATATGGAGAGATTCTACCTCCATTATTCCTTTTTTCCCCTCCTATAATTTGAGAAATATAAGATTATAAGATGAACAAATGGGTCATGAGACTTTATGGTATCTAATGGGTATTAAAAATACATTAAATCTGCTGTGATACTATTTTTTTTTTTTTGAGTCAGGGTCTCGCTTTGTAGTTCAGGCTGGCCCTGAGCTCACTATGTAGCCCAGGCAAGCCTGGAACTCAGCAATCCTTCTGCCTCTGCCTCCCAAGTGGTAGGATTACAGGCATAAGTCACCAGGTTGGCACTGTGGTGTGTGCTACTGCTTGCTGGTGAGCATGAGTCATGACACCCAGTAGTGTTGTATGTGGTGACTGGGCATCCAAGCCGAGACCTTGTGCTTGCAAAGCAGGCACTGGAGACACTGAGCTAAATCTCTGTCCCAACTGTGATACTATTAGTGGAGTTAGTACCTAGAAGAAAAGAAGGAATATATACATCCCAGTTGAAAGTAGTTACTGGGATAAAAATAAAAGAATTTTATATTTATGCCTCAGTGAGCTGAGAAACTTTAAAAATAAGTCAAATATTATATGGGTGATGACTCTCCTGGTGACTTTGGTCATTGCAAGAATAAAATGCCCAACACCTTTAATCTAAGGGAGGAGAAGTTTATTTTGGCTCACAGTTTGTGAAGGTCTTGTCCATGGTCAGCAGGTTTGAACACAGAAAGAGCCTGGTGGCGGGTCCTGGTGGAGGAGGGCTTCTCGCATTACAGTAGTCAGGAAGTAGAGAGAAGGAAGTTGACAGCGAAGGAGATCAGGACTATTCAGGTTCCCTCCTACTGATCTGTCTTTTCCAACTAGACCTCAGCTCTATGGCGTAGCTACAGTATCTCCACAGTTCAGTCACCCTCCAAAAGTCCTGCCTATGGCTGTATTGGGAACTTTGGGGGATGCTCTTGATCTCTGCTTGAAAGCACTGAAGTACTCTTAGGGAAGACAGGCTCCTCGTGGCTAATGATATAGGACAAATAATGAGTAAGTAATTGAGGTGTGAATAGAATGTTAGAGCAAAGACAGAAGCAGACCAGAAGAATTCTGATTGGGAATATGATTGCTTCTCTGATAGGGTGAGGGTGGTTTTTGAGTTGGGGATGAAACATTTAGGAAGAAAAAAAAGGAATTTTATATATATATATATTTTTTTATTTTATTTTATTTTTTTTTGAGACAGGGTCTCGCTTTGTAGTTCAGGCTGGCCCTGAGCTCACTGTGGAGCCCAGGCAAGCCTTGAACTCAGCAATCCTCCTGCCTCTGCCTCCCGAGTGCTGGGATTACAGGCGTGAGCCACCACGCCCGGCACTGTGGTATGTGGTATTGATTGCTGGTGGGCGTGAGTCTACATGCCTGGCATTGTATGTGGTTACCGGGATCAAACTCAGGACCTTGCGCTTGTGAGGCAGGTGCCAGAACCACTGAGCTAAATCTCCAGCCCAAAAGGATGATATTTTTAGATACAAGGGCCAGAGTCAGGAGGACTGAGACAGTGAAAAGTATGGGTATTTGACTGGTAATGGTTCAGAGGGAAAAAGACGCTGGGGCCTAACTGCACCTTGAAAGATTGTGGACTTTGTATGTGTAGGTTGCAAAAAAGCCACAATACTGTCTGAAGGCACATTTGAGCATATGTTGAAGATACTCTGAGAATCTTGTTGAGGGAGAGTCAGGAGTAGAGGCTGTGTGCTCATTTGACCGGCTTTTTGGAGGTAGAAAGCAGTGAGTGTCTGTGGCGGACATGACCCTGGGCACGAAGATGAGGCAGAGCTCTCTGAGTTACCTGCAGGCGGAGAGGCGGGGAGCCGAGCAAGGAGGAATGGTTAGATTTGTGGAATATGTCAATGAAATGACTTCGGTTATTACAAGATTGTTCACAGATGGGTTAAATTTTCAGGTGACTAAAAACAAATGTCCCCATATCTCTCCCCAAACGTTTGATTTGGCCTGCGGTAATATCTTGAGTTCAGAGTAAGTGTACAGTGGGGCTTCACTCACACGCAGCAGGGACATGGCTTCCTGCTCCAAGAGTCAGTGCTGTGCAGGATCCATCGGGCTGCCCTTCCTCTGAGCCGCAGCACAGAGTGAAGGCCAATTGGCACCCAGCTGTAGGGACAGCTATGGGTGGAAAGATGCTGACGAGGCAGGCAAGAGTAACAAAGCTTAGGCCACGCTGCGTATCTGCACCACAATGCGGAGGATGACTGTGGACGGGGTGAGAAGGAAGCTATTTTGGTTGAAAAGGAAACTATTTCCCAGCAGCGCCTTGTGCAGGTCTATTGTAATGGGGTTTTCAGTCAGCATGCCGTGCACTGTCCGAGCCATCACAGCGCATTTCATATACTTTCTAGGCCCAGCTGCTGAGTCATGATTCACATGCGCCCTGCTGCAAATTACGATTCAAACTGCCTGCGGCTCTTGTGTGTGTGTGTGTGTGTGTGTGTGTACTCTTCTACAAACAAGAGAGCCACAGGAACTGGGCAGGGAAATGAAATGTCATCTCAAGGGGCCAGTAAGTGATGTCACCCATTTGTACGACTGGCATCCTCAGCCAAAAGCTTAGGTGGCAAACAGTTGTCATTTTAAAAAGCCCCATGTATTAAGAAAGTCCATCTTGGAAACAAGGCCTAATTCATGGACTCTCCAAAGGCAAAAAAAAGAAGAAGGAACAGAACACTCCCCTCACCGAGTATGTCTGAGAGACAGCCAGGCTCGTAAATTTCATGTCAACTTAGTTTGGCCTCTAAACCAAATCTACCTTAATGCTATTTGTAGATATAGATTGCTGTCTTTTTCATTACCATTATCAAATGATGCATTGTGGCTCAGCACTGAGCTCCTTGACCCATTAAGTGGATTAGACGGCCTGCTGCCTTTGTCCTACTGGCTTTTGCTTTACCCTCACTCTACTCATTTATGGTATGTGCATAATCCATAGGCATTATTACGTATGGCCCGACATACACCTGCCTGCCCTGCCAATTAGCCTGACCATGCAGCTCTTCAGTTTTACAAGAAGGTGGTGTTCAGATTCCTTATCAGAGTCATCAGTCCTTTTTAGCAGCAGCAGGAGCAGCAGCAGCAGGAGCAGCTGAAACCCTCTGAGAAATGGCGTGTCACAAGCCCAGCTCCGGGCGTCTTGTAGAGCTACACTCAGCAAATTGAGGATCATGCTCCCTATTAAGCTTCTGGCTGGTGCATGATGGCAGATTCGTTTTGAAGAGCAACTTGGGTCCCCTCCCCCTCTCTATCCTGCCCACAGGAGCCAAGGCAGGAAAAAGTCAGTTCAGGATAAATCCTGATGATGGGAAGAAGTTAAAGGGGAGTGGAATGAGAGAAGGCTACCAAGACCAAAGATTCAGCCCTGGCCTTGAAACCAGAGCCCAGCTCCAGCAAAGGTGTACGCAGCCGCAATCAGCTTCCATTTTTACTCCATTCAATATTTATCGAGGTACACTGTGTGCGCTGCACCATGATGAGTATCAGCAGAATAGATGCTGGCAGCAGCAACTAATCACAAAGACACACAGTTAAGTAATCTCTGCAGTTGCTACTTACACAAACACTCAAGGCATCTACACATTCTAGGGGAGCCAAAGAAAGCTGTCCTGAAGGAAGTGCCCTTAGTCTAGACTCAGTAGAGATGAACCATTTTCTTAGGGCGGTTTCCACACATTTGGAGGCAATGAGAGTTCTTACTAGCTCATGTCCAAGGTGGCCAATGCCTGTCCTTTTGCTAGTGTACCCCTTTGTCTATGAAACAGAGTCGGCCTCCTTCCCCTTGAGGCTGGTCTGGTCTTAGGGACTGGGCTCCCTGGAAGAAGTGATGATCGAGGACTTCCAGGAAGGAGAGCTAGTGACCAAGTAAGGAGTCTAAGGATCCTGAAATAACTTTATGTGGCAGGGGAGAGGGAGAAAGGGAGGGGGAGGGGGAGGGAGAAGGAGCAACGTCAGACGTCAGATGTGTAAGTGAAGACAACCTGAAAGTGATCCACGAGCCATGGGTTCTCTACCTGGTGCCGTACAACAGCCACCCTGCTGTGCTTTTTCTGAATTCTTCACAACCTTCAATGCTTGAGAGAAGCCACTAAACACTGAGTGGCTTGTTATGGGGTAATTAGCTAACGAGAAGAGACTGAGGCAGGCTGTGAAAGCGTACCTGAGTGATTTCACCTGATGCAACTCCTCAGTGCTTTGATCTGGTTCAGATGATGAGATCTAGGACTTTAAAACCTCAGCCTGGGGCCCGATTTAGCTCAGTGGTTCCAGCATCTGCCTGGCAAGCTCAAGGTCCTCGCAAGCGTAAGTCCTGAATTTGATCCCCAGCACCACATACCACAGTGCCGGGGGTGGGGACTCACGGCTGTAATCCCCGAACTCAGAAGGCAGAGGCAGGAGGACTGCTGTGAGATTGAGGCTACCCTGGGCGACACAGTAAGCTCAGGGCCAGCTTGAACTACAGAGTGAGACCCTGTCTCAAAAACAACAACAACAAAAAACCCCAACCTGAAGCTGCAGCAGGATGAGGCATGAAGACCTTTGAATGGGTGAGTGTGTTATACACGCGGGAGGCTTATAAACTAACCGTAGCTAGAAGGTGGACTGTAGCAGTGAGAAGACAGACTGGCAGCAAGTTTCCAAAGGTGGCTTTGCAGTGCACCAAGCCTCCCGGTGATCAGGATCGTGGGTGTTCCTGTCCCCTCGAATCTGGATGCTCACGTGACTCAGTATCAACTAAAAGATATAACAGAAAACACTTCAGAGGTTAGAAGCTCGCGAGGCCTTGCTTGTCTTAGGCTGTCTCGTGAAACACAGCTGCTGGGAATCCAGCTATAGCAGTTCCAAGCCTCGTGAGGCCATGTGAAAGTACTGTGCCTTAAATCCCCGCCTAGTTCCCTGTCTTCAGCCGGCGTGAGCCCTCAGCCCCGGAGGAGCCTCTGTCTCTTTCGCCGACTGAGCCCAGGCAAGTTTTGAAGAGCCGTGGAGTTGGAGGCAAGAACCGAGGGCCGTCTGCTGACGCCTGCTGCCCGCCACCCAGGGACCAGGCAAGGAAACAGAACACGGACTAGAGTGGGCGGGAGAGAAACCGTTGCAACGAGCCCTTAGTTTGGAAGCTGTGGCGAGAAAGCAGTGTAGGGAGAAGGCACAGCTCTGACCCATCACGGGGCCGGCACGCAGCAGCTCTGCAGGCATCTATGCGGAATAAACCAGGGGCCGCTCAGGGTTAAGTGGTCACTAACTCAAGTTGAGGTACAGCTGGGCTTTCTGAAGCCCTTAAGGATGGTGTATTTCAGGAGTCGGCCCCAAAGCCTGCACGTTCTTCTACTGGTGTTGGGATCAGAACTAATAGGTAAGATACTGTAGGATGTAAGAATGTCTATTCTTAGTGTAAGCTTTTAAACGTGCCCAAGATTCTAAATCACTCAATCCTTCCCTTTTAAAAGTTGGAGAGAAACCGTATACTGTGGAGTAATTTAAACTTGGGAAAGAAATGTTCTCAATAGATTTAAAAGGGTTTGAAGTAAAATAAGCATTTCATTGCACGGATTCTGGTTCTAGGCGTAGATAATAGGTTACACCTAGAGAACCGAGGATCCAGCTGCCCAAATTCTCTAAGACTTTACGCACAACTCCAGGATGAAAGGCATTTCTTTGCATGTTATTCACGAGATCTTCGCATACAAAAGGGGCCGTTAATCCTCGAGGGACTGAGTCAGGCTGGAGCCTGGAAGGTTGTGGAGGTGATGACCTCGAAGGGCGAAGGCCAGAAACACCTGGGCTCTGTTGCTGGAAGTGAGGACAGGCAGGGAATGCAAATCTGGAGCGCTCCAGGCTTTAGCGGGTGTAGAACAGAAAAATATTAGCTTCGTAGTCACCACTGGACCTCAGTTCCAAAAAGTGTAAGAAGGCACTTGTCTTTGACCTTACGTCAGATCAAAGGTCAAGGTGGGTCAATCACTAGACCTGGGTCTAATGGCAAAGTTTGTGGAATGGCTCCTCCTAAGGTACCTTGGTGAGTGGTGGCTGCGCAGGACCAAGGGCATTACTGTGTCCAGAGAACGCAAAGAGCTGGGAGCCAATAGAGAAAGGCATACGGAGACTGCTTTTACTGTTTCTCTACGAGACTTCTTGTTGAAAGAGACCCACTTAAAGCCTCTTACAGATACTTGTTATCAATTATGATAGACTGAACCTTAATTCTCAGTGTGTTTCCACCAGACCTCTCTCGTGCTCCCGTGATTTCCGCTGCTTAGTGTGGCAGCTGGAAAGGTAATAGGCACCTGTCTCCACCTTCAGACTTTGTCCCCATGACCCTGAGCCCTCTTAAGCTCTCCCGTAGGGCTCCTTGGGGTTGAGGGAGGCTTGTGGGATAATGTCACAAAGAACAACTTTTGCTATCAGCAGGTGTGCTGATTCACTGTAGTGTTTAATCACCCATGGAAACCATTTGTTCAAGCAATTAAGAATCTAGGCGCAGGGCATTTCTAGGGATGAATGACCAGGTGGTCAGTGTGAATGCTTATAGCCTTGTCAAGGGCTGCTTATCAGCAGGAAATGACTTGCTTCAAGGTGGCTGATGGTCTTTGCCTGGAAAATTAAACAGGCAAGGAGGATGTGGGGCGAGTCAAGTGACTGGGGCTGGTGGTGCAGTGACAGCACATCTTGGGCAAGACTCTTCCCCAGCTGGCTCTTGGAAGCACTTTGTCCTTGGCTCTAAAGAGAGAGGCACCCTTGGTGACTGTCCTTTTCTGCACGTACCAGCAGGAGGTGGAGTCGAGAACCGAGGAAGAAACTTTGGCTGGACAGATGCGTCACTGTTGTGCAAATGTCTCAAGTTCAGTAACAGTGGAGGGTGATGTGAGGGTTGGACAGAACGATGGGACGGAAGCGGGGACCAGGTTCCAGAGCTGGCTGTTACTTCTTGTGATCCTGGATAAGTCATTTAATAACTGTTTATTCGTATACAAATGGAGGTGCGTGGAGGAAGTGATCCTGAAGCTCCTTGTTTGGCTCTGTAGGAAGCAGAGCCGCAGCCTGTATCATTGAGACGTGGAGAAGGAGATTGACGCAGTCAGAAATACGAAGTTCCACTTGAGTAAGCCTCTTTCCTAAGGCAGTCAGAGCATTCTGCGCGCACAGGCCGCACAGGATACCTGGTGCCGCCGGAGCCCTGCGGAGTGCGTGCTTTCTCCTAGTCCCGCCGCCCTCCGTGCCCCGTGTGACCATCCTCTGGCTGCTTTCCCGCTGGCCTTGTCCGTGGAATGCTTGACAGTTAGTAAGCCACACAGGGTGACGCTAAGTCCGTGATCACTGGGGAAGCTGGGTTCCACGGCTTGCCGTGTTTGGAGCCATGCTCAGAAGACAGTCCTGAATAGTGGATGGGGTGTCGGCTGGGGTGTCGGCTTGGGTGAGGAAGGCACACGCTCGGGTTGAGGGAGCCTGGGGGACTCGCAGGGTGGGAAGGGAAAGGACACAGGGTGGGCACTCAGGACCCCTTGCCTAACTGTTCGGGTGACTTGGACTTCAGAGCAGGAAATGTGAGTCAGGAGCAAAGATCTTTCCGGGATCCTGGGATAATTAAATTCCACCCCAAGAACCTTCTTTCCCTATCAAAAATGCACACTGCGTTTCACGCGTTTAAGGCATGTACTCCATATGCACGCTTCCCCTGAGCACGTAGCTCGCCTAGGTCCCCGGCAGCTCTGGGAAGCACATGTTATTATCACTGTGTGTCACATGAGGAAGGTGTTGCTTAGCAAGGATAAATATCATTTCCAAGGTCATGCCACTGGGACGCAATACTGTTCCTTGTCTGTCTGATTTCAGAAGCTGTCCTATCCCACCGTTTCTCCTGGGAAAAGCATGGGACACAATCTGCCTCCAAGTAATGAGAAGTAAACTACAAATCTGTGTTAAATTTTAACTCCACGCGGAAGCTGAAAGTTAGTGTTCGCACGTCACCTGTCCCCCCAGTTGCTTTATGCGAGTGTACTCATTTAATTCTCACTGCGGCCCTGCAAATAGCTGCTGCTATTGATTCCATTTTACGGGAGGGAAATGGAGTCACTGAGCAGCAAAAGGACGTGCCCAGGATTCCACAGCTGGTCACTGGGGGACTTTAACCCTTAAGACAGCTCTAATATATCCCGTTAGTGGCTTTTTGATGATTCATTCCTACCGATCGTGGAAGGCAAAGAATAAAAATGTACCCCTGGAGATGCGCTAGGAGCGCGGTTTACCCTCCATGCCACGGAGTGGACTTGTCACGAGGAGGAGTGCGTGGGTTTCGTGATCTCGCAGACACAGGGGAGGCGCAGGGCTGGCGCGCGGCCTGTTCGCGCTCAGAAGCAGTTGGGTTCACCTCTGGCAGGGAAGCAAAGGACAGAAACATGAGCCGCCATCAATTGATTTCTTTTCAAACATCAGAAAGGAAAAAGCGGCAGATGATAGCTCAGCACTTTAAAGCTTTGAAGATTGGGATGGCATTTAATCAAATTTCTAGAATACAGGAGCCATCATGGGGAGTGAACAGGATGCCTAGAGGTCATTATGCTGTGTCCCCACTGCTCTCGCAACTCATTTAATTTTCCCCGAAGCTAGTAAAATGAAGTGGAAAGTAGATGGGGTTGGAGAGGCGGGAGACAAAAATTTCTTAGCAATTTGACTCTAGGGCAGTGATGGAGAAGTCTGAGAGGCAAGTACCCAAACTGCAACCCAAAACCTACGGATTTATCACCAAGTGCCAAGACTGCAATTAAATCTGCATACCGAGGTTTTAGCTTAGAAAGATCAAGTCGTACATTAGCATCTTTTGTCTTAAAAGAATGTGTGCCTGGTTTTGGCACTCCTGCTCCAGGCTCTGTGTGAGTCCGTGGTCTAGTGGATGGACAAAGAAGAAAAGTAGCGTGTTTTCTCCATCTGAAACAGTTTGCACAAGGGGCTGTCAGAGGGCACGGCCCCCTGCGTTGTGTGTTAGCCAGGGCCCCTCCGGCCTGGGGCTGGGTTCGGTTCCGGGCCCATATTCAGAGAGAAGGCAGCTGGAGTCCGGTGCCACCAGCACCAGAGTATCCACAGCCCTTTGCCTCAGGGGGAGGCCAGCCCTGACTGAGGAGCAGCCAGGTTGGAAAAGTTGGGAAAGAGTGAAAATCGAAGGGACCGAGGGATCCTACTTCCTGCAAAACCCAAACCAAACACTGCCGCTCAAGAAGTTTTGCAGCCTAGTACTGTTTGGAACTGTGTTTGGCTATAGGTTCACACATACAGCCCTTTTACAACTGCCCTTCTTCTGCTAGTACCACTGGGACCCAGTACTACTCCTCGTCTGTCTGATTTCAGAAGCTGCCATTTCCCACTGTTTCTCCTGGGAAACCCACAGAACACAATCTGCCTCCAAGTAATTAGGAGTAAACTACAAATTTGTGTTAAATTTTAACTCAAAATGGAAGCTGAAAGTTAGGAAAATTGAAGTCAGTTCCATGTTTCCCCCTACTTGTACTACTTTTCCAGCTGCCTTTCTCTTCATCTAAATAACTGTCCTCTAGTTTTTATCAACAGCTGTTTTGCTTTGTTTATGATCTTCACCTGTTAAAGCCGTACTTCTCAAGGACTTTGATTCTCCATTTTCATCTTGCTGCAGCTCTAATGCCTGCAGCAGTATCTGACACAGGCTCTATGTTCTGTAGATACCGAGAGTCCAGATGAACCGGTGGAGGATGAGTCGACAGGAATCAGCGGCACTGGTGACACCCGGGAGCGAGACTGGTGTATGTTTGCTGAGTGACCACGGGGAGTCGTGAACACCCGTCGGGAGGGCGTGGAGTCACACAGCCATTTCCAGCCTATGACTGCGTGTTACTGCGGGAAGATGGATGCAACGGCGGGCAACAGGTGTCTGCGGATTTTACGTTACAGCTGTGAGCTGCTGCCTCAGCTGGACAGAGCGAGTGCGAGACTGAAAACAGGAAGGTTTCCGGTTGCAGAGCTGCGGATGATCTAGGCAGATGAGGGATACAATGATTATAAACTTAGTTTGGCAAAACTTTATTGGGAATGTAAAATCTCACGGATGGTCTTAATAGAACAGAACCGCTAGAGCTGGAAACGAGGGAAGGCGGTGAGGTGAATCTTCTAAAGGTACCAGGGAAAGAATTCTCTTTTTCCAAACTCCTGGCAGTGCCAGAAGTCCTTGGAATTTCTTGGCTTGAAAGCGTAACGCTCTGTGCGTCTGTTGGCATGTGGCATTACCCTGTGTGTTGTGTGTCTTTGTGTCGGTATTTCCCTCTTCAAGAATGCTGGCTCTTGAATGAGGGCACACTCTAGTCTATTTCATTTTACCTGATTACGTATACAAAGACCCCGTTTCCGAGTAAGTTCACGTTCATAGGTGTTGAGTGTTAGGACATGTACTTACATTTTTTGTGGTGTGGGAGGGAGGACACAACACTACCCAATACAAGAATATATCAAAATACTAGATGGGGAATCTGAGAGCTGAGTAGACCCATTTCCTGGAAGGGCAAATGGCCTTCTGTCCAGTCTTTCGGAGATTGCTGTAATAGGGGACCCTCTTACGTAGCAAGAAGATGGATTCCCCTGTTGCCTCCTATTTATGCTTAGAAGTTACAGGATGTTGTGCTCTCCTACATTTAGCTGTGCAGGAAAAACAAACACATGAAATTAAAACAGTTTAATTTCTGTTTTGGTTGAATCTGTGTAATTATAAAGTGAGGTTCATGAGGGGTGGACAGATTTCCTAATGATCACTTTTATGGCCATAAGTTCTGGCCTTTGTTCTGGGATGAGAACCAGAGGTAGTGATTGTTCCGTGTCCCTTGCCAGTGACTGGTTCGGATTCACAGCGATTCAGGCCCTGAGATCCATCTATCCCGTTATTCATTCTGCAAGTACCTGTGGAGACTTGATGACAGACAGGCTGGATACCTCCAACGTTTGCCTAAGGTCTTTGTACCTAAAGTCTGATCTCTCAGTTACTCATTTTTAAAGCTCATCAATGTTAACAAGTGTGAAAGGCCATAGAGAAGATGTGAAATACGCCCAGAAAATTGGACTATGCTAAGAACTTTGAGCTGGCATCTGGGTCTTCACAGCTACTCTGAAGGTGCTGAGAATCTAGTAGCAAATGTAACAAGGAGGAGAGTAGATTACTTGAGGTTTCTGCAAAGAAGAGTCGGTGCTTCTCTCCCGCTGGATAGGAACAAGGACATTAGCGTGTGCACTGCTGACCCGCAGGGTGTCAGCCCTGAGATGGAGCTTAGTGCCTTGTCCAGCGGAGCGGACAGCGAGGAAAAACAGGTTTCTGGTAACATCATGGAGTGACTGACCTGACCGAGCCATACATTGGGACTTTCTAGATTATGAGAAAGAAATTTTGAAAATAAACATTAAACTGGGTTTGAACTGAACTGGTTAAATTGAACTGAGTATCTGTTCCTCGCATGCTTGAGGGTCTGACACAGCATCATTTCAGTTGCATTGTAATACGGCGCTCCTCCCTTGCCCCCGACCCAGGGGTTCACTTCCTGTTTCAGTTCCCTGAGGTCCACCTTGGTCTGGAAATATTACGTGAAAAACTCCAGAAATCATTCAAAGTTGTAAAAAACATTCATTCTAGTATGTTCCTATAATTTCTCCATTTTACCATCAGTTATTGTTAATCCCTTATTGTGCTTGATTATAAATTAAACTTTGTCATCAGTTGCTTCTTGACCTTTCAGCGAAGATCAAGCGTAAACCTGATGACAGTGCGAGTGGGGCCTGGTGCGGGCGCAGGCGCGGGTCACCGGTGACTTGGCAGGATGCACTCTTGGCCCTGTGCCCGCTCTGCCCTTCTTCCTGGCTGCCTTGTCCCATGTCCTTTCTGCCTTGGAGCCAGCTGATCATGGACAGAACCACTGAAATTGGTGAATCAAAATAAACCTATCCTTAGTGGATAGAGAAGATGTGGTTTTCTAATAAACAGAGTAGTACTCTGCCATAAAGAGTGACAAGACTGATTCATTTATGTGCAAATGGAGACACCTGGAGGACACACTAATGAGTGAAATCAATAGATCACAGAGAGGCAAAGACCGGATCTTCTCTTTGATCTGAGCACCTATAGATGCAAGTGAGCCCTAGAAAGTGTGACAGTTTTTGTAGAATGGGAAATCTCCAAAGGAAATTTGGTGTGGGAATGTAATGAGGGGAAGGAATAAATAGGATTCTGAAAGAAAATAAAAGAGCATGGATATAGGGGGTGGGGAGGTGTGGGTGGGTAGGGATATGAGTAAAAATGAGAATTAGCTTGTATCATATGTTGGTACAAATTCCCCAATGCTATGGGTGATTGTGAGATGTATATAAATTATACCAATAAATAATTCGATTAAAAAATTAACCTATCCTTTAAAGTGGGAATTACTGAGTATTTTGTCCTGATGATGGGAAAGTGACTAGTACACATAGTTTGGATGTATTGAAAAAATGCAGTGTGTATATGTCAAGTCAGGTGCGGTCTGACCTTTCCAGCATCCGTGAAGCATCTTGGACTGAATCCTACAGGCCTTGGCCTAGGGCTGGGCTACTGTGCTCAAGTCTGTGCAGCGGGGAAGCCTCAGGAGTGTAACCACCCTTGTTTTTACTGTGGGCTGCTGTAGGAGACTTTAATTGGGTTTTGAAGAGAGACCTTTGGCACTTAGGCCTTTCCTAGCATCCTTTGCCCATGCGGTATCCCATTTAAGTGGATATTTTTTCTTCAGAATTGACACTGTAAAATCTTTTGCCTTAGTAAGCAGCTCTGTATAACCCAGACTGGCGAGTCATTGGCACAGAATTCTAGCTTGACAGAACTGCCAGCAAGTGGCTCCCACGGGAGAGACGTGTCGAGGGCTGGGCGAGCGAAGCCGATTACGCCTCAGTGCGCCTGGAAGATGGTCCATCAATCAGGTATTATTTCAAGCCTTAATACTAAGTTTGTTTGCCCTGTTGGTTTCAGGCTTGGCTGCTGCCTGATACTCCTTTCTTCTTCTCCACTCTGTAGTGGGGACATCTATCCTACGGCTGTCCCGTCATTATATTTTGGAAGCATGTAACTTGTTTGATTTGACAGTTCTACAGTGAAAGGGCACTTTGCCTTAATGTGACTGTGCCTTGCGTTACACTTCTGCGTGATTTAGGTGATAAGCACATGGAGCTTTGAACCTAGATTTTAAGCTTGATGGTAGAATGAGTTAAGAGTTTTGGAAATACTGGGAAGGATTGTATCAATTGTGTACGTGAGAACAACACGAGTTTTGAGGAGCCAGATGGGATTGATGCAGCCTGAACTTTGTCTCCTTCCAAAATTCGTATGTTGCACCCTGGGGCACTTGAACATAGCAGTTTAGATGTCCTGGGATGAGGGGTCCAACTGAGGAGATTCAAAGTGATGGGTCAGGAGTGAAGATAACCATTTTCAGTGGAGTCGTCTAGTTCTTGAGGACCTGTAGTTCAGCAAGGGAGGGGAGGTAGGACGCGAGAGAGGAGAGAGTGAATGAAGGAAGCCAAGTCCTCTCAGGAGTCTGGAAACCTCTGAGCCCTCATCTGGTAGCGTCCTTGGAGACAGAGTGAACAAAGATCCTTGGGTTGCTGTACAAAAACGGCCAAAGTAGAAAGGCGTGGGTGGCTGGTGGAGTTAATGGAACAGCCTCAACAGCCTTGACTTAAACTATCCCTCTTATAACTGTATCCTGGTGTTGTACATTTCTGATGAGTTTTCGACACAGGTAGATGGGTTATTGTGATGATGCTCAAAACCAAAAGGGAGCCTGAGGCAGATAAGGGCCGAAGGTGGCAATGTAGGTCTGAAATTGCAGTGTCTCACGTAGTTGAGAGGCCAGACATGATCTCCTACCCTGATAGGAACTCTGTTATTGTTGTATCAGGCACCATCTGCTTCCCTTGCTGCTGCCTGGTTTCCATAGCAACTATCATCGTGGTCCTTGGAAAGTCTTATCTGAAGCCTAATGTTTTCTTGTCCATCCTGAAGTATTTTCTGGGGCAATTTTTATTAATACCAAGATACTGCAGATTGTATATCATTATGATGTGATACTGAACATAATTATGATAAAATGTTCATATGCTTACACTGTGTTAACCATAGGTCATTGGTTGGCAACAGGTCATATTTTATTTCAGAGATCTCCATTGTTCCTCTCTGAGGAATGTGTGCTGGTTTCCAGGCCATCTGTGTCACAGTTTTGAAGACAGTGCTGAGGAACCTTAACATTAAATATTTGAAAAGAAGATGAGCTTTAGAGCCAAACCAATCTTAATTTTTTCTTGGTTTGCTGTTTTTAAACTTTTTTTTTTTTTTCCCCAGTACAAGGGATAGAACTCGGGCCCTTATGCTTACAAGATAGGTGTGTTGCCAACTGAGCTAAACCCTTGGGCCTATTGAGTTTTTTCAGCCTTAGATTTCCACTCTGTATAAGACTTTGCTTGATTAAATTATATTTATGTGTAAACAGGCACCAGGCACATGTGAGATACCTCAAGAATGTTCTTGTTATATTCTGCTTTTTGGGAACATTTTTATAAATGTTAACTTTTTTCCTGATACTGGGGATCAAACTTGAGAACTTGTGCTTGCGAGGCAGGCATATGTTAATTATTGAATTGTAAGATAACATTGGTATTTCTGATGAAGTGCATGAAATTAAAAACACATCTATACATGTCTAGTTCTACTAATTCTAAGATTAAAAAAATGCTAATGACAGAGATTGAGCTCAGTGGTTCCGGTGCCTGCTTAGCCAGTGCAAGGGCCCCGGTTCGATCCTGGTAAGCACACGCAACAATATCAGGCGTGGTGACTCACACCCACCAGCAATCAGTACCACATAGCACAGTGCCAGGAGTGGTGGCTTATGCCTGTAATCCCAGCCCTCAGGAGGCAGAGGCAGGAGTATTGCTTGAGGTTTGCCTGGCATACATAGTGAGCTCAGGGCCAGCCTGAACTAAAAAATGAGACCCTGTCTAAAAAACAAAACAAAACAAAAGCAAAACAAGACAAAAAAACACCTAAAACCAAAAAACAACAACAAAAAAGAAAGTATTGCTCTGAATAAGTGCTATTAATAGACTGATATAATTTCTTTATAGTTATTCATAAGTTACAGAAGCTATGCTGTTTGGAGCTTGATTATTCATAAACTCTGCTCATTACATACTATAGTTTTCTTGGTTTTAGAGATATTGGAAATGCTGTTTAAAGGACGTTCTGTCTAGACTTTGGGTTTTGAGTTAGTGCTAGTACAGAGCACCTCTCTTCTGCAAGATTTGTTTATAGGAAAAGTCTTATTCTATCACAAGGATACATAGAAAATGAGCTCCAACCCTCCCTAGCTCTCTCTCTCTCTCTCTCTGTCTGTCTCTTTTTTTTGTGGTACCAGGGCTCAAACTTGGGCCTTTGTGCTCCCAAGGTAGGCACAGTACCACTTGAGCTAAATCCCTGGCCCCCAACTTTCAACTTCAATATAAATTGCATAATTTTACTATTCAGAATCTTGGATGTTTGTATTAAAATGTGATTTAAAAAAAATAGGGAAATATATCTATTTTCCTCTAAATCATTGGTGATCTCTATTGATGGGACATTTAGTATTGTGGGAAAGAGTAACAGTAGGAACAGATAGACTTACATCTTACTGAAGCTTAAAATATAAATCAAAACAATGATTTTAATATGAATGACATACTTGGAGCATTTGTTACTGTATTGTTTTGCATAAACGATGTTGATATTCATGAGTCTTGGTGATGTCATTGTTCCAGTGGAAAAAAGACAAAAGGAGACAGATCTTGTTGGGCTTAGGTGACTACTGCAGATAATGTTTTAATTTAAAGAGATTTGGATTAAAAAAATAAGATTTATATTCATACAAGTTTGTGATTTCATAAAGAAATATTAGCAAATACATTAAAAGCTAATACAAGTAATTATCTGTAGTGAAATAAGGTGGAAGAAACCAGGAGTTGAAATGAGAGCTCTAGTGCTAAGCTTTTTACACAATTTTAAGTTTGGAGCCATATAAATACATTGCCCATCAAAAGTGAATGGGAAATAAAAGACAATCCATTCCTATGACTTCATAAGGTTTTATGCCTTTCCAATCTCTTGCTCCTGCTGCCTCCAGTCCTGTGCTGGGGGGACCACCACACACTGTCAACACCCATGGGCACCATGGGACTAGTGACATGTCTGTTCTCAATGTCAGCAATTGCTAGGAGACTTTTTGTTTGTTTGTTTATGTGGTTCTGGGGATTGAACTCAGGACCTTGCACTTGGCAGGCAGGTATGGAACCACTGAGCTACATCCCCAGCCCTGCTAGGAGACTTCTGCACCCTCAGTATTGGTGCTAGTCTGTTTTTCATTACTACAAGGAAATATTAGAGGCAGGCTAACTTACAAAGAAAAGAAGTTTATTTAGGTCACGTTTCTGGAGGTTCAAAGACAAAGGTTGAATGGCTCTTTGGTTCAGCCTAGTGGACATTGTGACAGGAGAATGTGTATGAATGAGTGAGAGATCATATCTCAAAGCAGGAAGCCCCAGTGTTACTAAAGTGGGCCATTGTCTTTTTCAAGTGCTTCCCCCCAGAGGCTTCGGAACCTCCCACCAGGCTCCACCCAATAAAGGTCTCACCACCTCTCACTTTACCGCACCGACCAACATTTAAACCTTTGAGCACAACCACGTTGCAATTTATGTAGTATTCAAGCTGTGGTTTTCCATCTGCCGTTATAGACTCTGGGAGATGGAACTTGAGGCACAGAGCCATGCGCCTGGGATCATCAGACTGGCATTGACATGTTTGCCTTGCAATTTAAGCGCTGGATGTGCATGAGCAAATTATCAGGTCAGTCTGTGAGTCCTTTTGCCTCACCTATAAAACGGATAATATTATAATGTTGACTGTATAGGGTTTTATGAGCTTTAAATAAAATTACGTGTGTCAAGGGTTTTGCACAGTGACCGACATATTGTAAATGCTCTTGAAAAAACAAATTCTATCCTCGGAGAGACGAACCATTTGATGGCTAAACAGCACAGTGGCGATACCCCTTGTCTTCATTATTTCCCTGTTTGAACAGGGATTCGGTGGTTTCTCACTCAAGCAGATTCCTTATTACCTCCAGTTCTCTGAAAACAGTGACTTCAAGGGGCTCCACTCCAGGGCTTGAGTCCTACCACACTGTAAATATTCTCCCAAGGAGTGAAACAGGACACCGGAACTAGCCTGCGCCACGCTGAGCCAGCGCTGTTGCCAGACGCTCCAACAGCAGCAGAGATGCCTGTGCAGGAGAACGGGGTTCCCAGGCGCTAGCTCTAAGTAAGGGCGCTAGCGAAGATGGAGAGGAATAATGGGTTTCACATTCCTCTTGTCACCGTCTTCGACCCACCCATCAGCTCACGGCTCTTCCACTACTAATACCTCTTCCGTTCCTAAATCTTACACAATCCTTTCTTTCCTTCCTGACTCTTCCTACTCAGACGTCATCTGATTCCATGTCTCATTTCTAGAAAGTGAGGATGAGGAGACACGCGAGAGGCGGGAAGCAGGAATCAATATATGAATCAAAACAGGCATCAAAGGAGAGGTAAGAATGGATGACGGATGGAGGCCAGGATGAGTGTGCCATTGGGAAGAGTAAAATGGTGATATCCCAGGAAATGGAAGAATTCAACTGGTTCATTTGAAGAAATTAGCTGTAGGACTTTATGATTTCATGTTTCTCTATCTCTCTCTTTTTTGAGACAGGGTCTCACTTTGTAGTTCAGGCTGGACTTGAGTTCACTATGTAGCCCAGGCAAGCCTCAAACTCAGCAATCCTCCTGCCTTTGCCTCCCAAATGCGGGGATTACAGGCTTGAACCCCCATGCCTGGTACTGTGGTATGTGGGTACTGATTGCTGGTAGGTGTGAGTCATCACACCCAGTATTGTTATATATAGTTACTGGGGATCAAACCAGGGACCTTGTGCTTGCTAGGCAAGTACTGGAACTACTGAGGTATATCTTTGGCCCTCTCTGTCATTTTTGGATTCTGGCAGTGATGCTTGAAACCTGGGACTTCTACCTTAGCTTTAACATAAATGACACATACTGTAAGGAATCTAAAACTTAATCTAAAACATAATCTAAAACTTCAGGATCTAGGAGGACAGAAAGGGACCCTTCTTAGGGATTTCCCTGCTTAGAGCCACTAGTTAAATGTGATGCTGAAATACTTAATAATCTACTGTGGAGTTAGAGGTTATAATTATAAAATATATATTGAATTTTAAAGATAGAAATAAAAAAGAATATAAAATCTCACAATTGATTTTTGTATGTTCAAATGATACTTTGGATATGAGTCAAATTATTAAAAATTTTAAAAATTGATTTCATTGCTACATACATTATTAAAATTAACTTCTTTCCATTTACTTTCTAAATATGATTACCAAAAATTTTTAATTACATATATATCTATCACATTTCTATAGCTATAGTTAAGAATGAACATATAATGCCGGACGTGGTGGCTCACGCCTGTAATCCCAGCACTCGGGAGGCAGAGACAAGAGGATTGCTGAGTTCGTGGCAGCTTGCCTGGGCACCATAGTGAGCTCAGGGCCAGCCTGAACTCCAAAGTGAGACCCTGTCTCAAAAAGCAAAAAAAAAAAAAAAGAATGAACATATATTGAGTACCCAGTATGTTACAGATATTGTTCTAAGCATGCTAAATATAACTTCTAATATTAATACATTTAAATATACAAACTAGAATGGTTCCATTAAAAGTAAATGAAGGCCCAGTGGGCCCTAAACTTATATAATTAGATATTGGTAGAGCTGGGACTCCAACCTGGTCAAGCTGGCTTTAGAGTTTACATTCTTCCTCATCCATTGTCCCGTGTCTTGGTGTTGCTGGAGTGTTTCCCGGCTAGTTGTAAGATGGTCAGCAAGGGTTTGATGGGTTTATGTATTAACTGGTAGTTTTAAGTTACAAAAAATGGAGATACACTCGTTAGCCATCCAATGAGAAATTTAATCAAAAAATCCTAGCAGAATCTCTACCTGGTTTGGGAGGAAACTGGGACCCTATTCAGGATAGCACAGTGGTTCCAGTGCAGACACACGCGCTCAGTGATTGAGATTTTGGTTAGTGATAGGCTGGCTGGGGCCCCACAGGGTTACGACGGAGCTGAACCTTTCCCATCCCCAGCGATGTCATAGCCGTTGCTCGTGTGTTTGTGGACACAGGGTGCAAATGTACCTAGTGTGCTGCCATTTGTAAAAAGGTATAGCACAAATCAGTGCGTGATACTTGATAATGGTAATGAGTGACTGTTACTGGCTTGCGGGTTTACTTTTAATGATTACTTGAGAACACACTCCTATTTATAAAAGCTTACCGCTTTTATACTCCGGCGGCAGCCTCCCGCATCTCATGTTACTGCATCTGTTTGCATCATCATCTTCTCTTACACGCGACTGAATCTGCAGTCTCTTTACCATGACTCCTGAACACACCAAGTCCATCATTAGTGTGGCCTTCGGGGGGTCGGGAGACACCATTCAAAGTGGTTAAGGACAAGGAAGGTGGAAAGTCAGAGATGGGTATGTTCGGGACTCGGCCGTGTCTTATTTCCACCATAGTCACTGTCTTGTATAACAAGAACAAAAGGACAGAAATGGTTAAGGGATCTATCTGCTCATTGAAGGCACCGAGACTAAGAAAAATTTGAGAAGGGCCTGTGTCAGACATGGAGAAACTTGTAATGGCCTGACTGAGGGCCGGACAGAGAAGCACGGCCTGTGCAGCACTGTGGGAATTCAGGGCCAAAGCAAAAATTTCCTTGTATGGATGAAAGAAAAGGCTGGAACCAACTACGATGTTGAAGTTGCTGCCGCTTCAGGTAGTTTAAATGAATTAAGATACAAACTAGCTCTAGTGGCAGAATTTTCTGCCAAGTTCTCTCCCAAGTCACTAGCATCATGTTAACGACAGGATTTATCATGGATCCGCTACACAATGTTACAAATTCATGTCCCTCCTCTCATATGATAGAATAATGTCACGCCACTAAGTGCGTTTAGCCACATTCACTAAATGTTGTTCACTAAGTGTCAGGCATTGTTCTTGGCACACAGAATTGACGAGTGAAATAAAAGGTTACATTTCCCTGCTGTCATGGAGTTTATATTAGGCTGAAGGAGGCAGACTATGAGAAGTATGATAAAGTAGAATTTTGTTAGAAAATGATAAAATCTATGGATAAAAATGTAAAGGAGTCAGCTGTGTTCCTGGAATGGGAAGGAGCTTGCAGCTTCCTGGAGTATGATTAGAGTAGGCCCAAGAGATGACACTGTGCAGAGATACAAAGGCAGAGAGAACATGAGCTAAGAAGTTGGAGGAACAGCTTTTGGGCAGATGGACCAGGGCGAAGGTCCTCAGCCTGGTGTGGCTGAGGGACAGGAAGGGTAGGGGCTCTGGGCTCCAGTGAAAGAGTGCAGCCAGAAACGAGGTCAAGAGATCAGCTTGGGTGGTGGTTTGTAGGCCTTTGTAGGGATTAGGGTTTTTGCTCTGGTGAAACAGAAGTAATCACAGCGTCTGTAGCAGAGGTGTAATGTGGTCCGACTAACCTTCCCAGACACCTCTGGTTGTTAGTTAGCAAAGGACATGGAAATGTTCCTAGTGAGATAGAAGAAAAACATAATGTGTTTCAGACACGACTTCACTTGGTAAAGCAAGGGAGTTCCTGGATGAAAGGCTGCAATGACCTAATGGGTCAGCTAAGAGCACTGCCCCGAACCGACTGTGGTATTTTATAATGTGGAGGTCGTCACTGACTTTGTTAAGAGAAGATTTTGGTGGAGTAGTGTCGTAGAGGATGCTGGTTGTAGTGGGCTGAAGAGATAATGATTCTGTACTTAGGCTTTTAAACATTTATTTTTATTGGTATATTTGTAATTCACGCAAATCATCTTGGGGAGTGGTTACATGTACATATCAGAACTCTTTTCTTCCTGATCTCCTTTCTCTCCCGTCTCCCTCCTCCATCCTTTCTGGCTCCCCCATCACAGTTTTCATACTTGTTGATATCATTTGTTTTAGCTGTTGTTTCAGAGTGTAAATTTCTACCGAGTGGAGTTATTAGGCAGCTGTACACGGCACATCTTTATTCCTCTCATTTCTCCATTCCCCCTCCTTGTCCCTCCCCTTGTCCCTTGGACCATTTCCCTATTGGACGAGATCTGTGTCCTTGTCTTTTGTATCCATCCTGTATCATTTTC
This sequence comes from Thryonomys swinderianus, assembly GCA_004025085.1. NCBI lineage: Eukaryota > Metazoa > Chordata > Mammalia > Rodentia > Thryonomyidae > Thryonomys > Thryonomys swinderianus. The sequence goes on from PVIC010015548.1 coordinate 29,356, forward strand.
ATTGTTTGTATTTACCCCACTCAAAGATATCCTACGGTATTTAAGGTTGTGTGTCTGACTTATTTCACTCAGTATTCTATTTTCCAGCTGCATTCATTTTCATGTCTCAAAATTTTCACTCTTTATAGCTGTGTAATATTCCATTATAGAAAAATACCACATTTGGCTTATCCAATCACCTATTGATAGACATACAGGCTACTTCCAGGAATGATTCTGTACTTTGAATATATCCCTCAGAGTACAGATGTTCCTCATGTAATAACGGAGTTCCATTCCAATTCATTAAACGAATTATTCACTAAATGAGAAGTTGAAAATAGTATGTAGATTACAACATTCAGAAGAAAGAAATGGTCAAAGGAAACTCCAGCTTGATGACTTGCTTTTATTTGCATGACTTTACATGCAGTACTGTAATGCATAATGGAACATAATACTCTACTGAACAGTACAATCAGCAAAAATTACACTTCTGTACTCGAGAAGGCACCAAAGGGCTGCTTTGCCACTCGGGTTCTTGGATGCTAAGTCTGAATGTGGTTGTAAGTCTGAACAGTCGTTAAATAGGAAAGGAGGAATATCTGTAGCTGTATTAGAAACTTCATCCCTGATACAGCAATGTCAGGAGGCAACCACTGACGAGGGACTAGGTGGATCAGCATTCTCATCACAGGGACAAATTAGTCGTCACAAGGGGGGGATATAAAAGCGACTTTAGTTCTGTCTCACTTGCTTGTGCTTGTTCTCATGCTCTGGTGGCTTCTGCCTCTGCTATTCGATGGTGGAGAAAAAGCCTTGCAAAATACTGGGGTCATGCTCTCTGACATCCTAACCTCCAGAGACGTGAGCCAAATTCATCTGTTCTTTATAAATTGCCTAGTCTCTGATAGTCCATTATAGTACCAGAAAAAGTGCAAAGAGAAGCTAAAAAAAGAGAAATGGGGATACTAGAGATAACTTGAGAAGGTTGCTGCCAAGGACAACAAAAGATGGTGATGTAGGGGCCGGAGGGTTAGCTCAGTGGTTCCGGCGCCTGCCTCGCAAGTGCAAGGTCCTGAGTTCGATCCCCGGTAACCACATATAATGCTGGGCTTGTAGACACGCCCACCAACAATCAACACCGCGTACCACAATGCCGGACATGGTGGCTCACGCCTGTCATCCCAGCACTCGAGAGGCAGAGACAGGAGGATTGCTGAGTTCAAGGCTTGCCTGGGCACCATAGTGAGCTCAGGGCTAGCCTGAACTACAAAGCGAGACCCTGTCTCCAAAAAGCAAAAAAAAAAAAAAAAAAAAAAGAGATTTGCTCTTGGATGCTAAGAGAAGTTCTTACCTTGAGTCTTCTGATTGGAATGAATCAGTCAGTAAAAAGCAGATGAGAGACAAGAGAAAAAAGTCAGGACTGAAGACACAGAGCAGATATAGAGGATGGGACCTGGCGCTTATGAGCAGGGTAAGGTTTTACATAGAAACCCGAAAAGTTGACCCATCCATGGGAATGGAGGTGGGAGATGTTGGCAAGTTATTTTTCTGAATGAAGTGAAAGTGTCATTGGTTGAGAGGAAGGACAGTGGAGAGGCTGTGTATTTTTGTAGGTGAGAGAAAGTGTCAGTCTTTCAGGAAATGGGAGAGTAATAGATTCTAGATAGTTGGATTCCTCAGGAAGCAAAACCAGAGCCCTGTAAGGTCAGGCGAGGCTCTCACCCCTGTTTTAATGGAATAAAAGTCACCAGATACTTCCTTGGAACATGGCAAATTCTGGCCAGGTGGGGCAGTTGGCAAAAGAGAAGGAGAACCTTTCGAAGATTGTGCCAGAATCGGGCACAGTAGTTAAAATGGGCAGGTGACATTATTTATCTCCTTTATGAGGCTTCAAGTAACTGTTTCATTAGTAGAAGGAGTGAGATGGGGAGGCAGGCAAGGCCCCAGCAGGATCCGGAGTCCCGGAAAGATCTCACTGTGCAGAGCTTAGCACCGTGGCTATGGCCCGCGGATTACAGAAGTACATGGGCAGCACTCTCACTGGTCGTGGTGTGAAATGAAAAAGCTCCAAATGTTCCACCTGTGGGATGTTAAATTAAACTGTGTGTCCAAATTTGGACCCTTCATGGCCTCTAAATCAGACAGGAAAAAATAAAAAGAAAAGAGAGCCATGGGGAAAACGATGATGACAGTGTGGTGAGGGTGGGTGTGTGTTCACTGACTACCTCTCTTCACCATTAACTCGAAAAGCAGAGCCTGTCCAGCTAGACTTCCGGAGGCCTTGCATGACTTAAAAGTTATATCTGGAGACTGGGCATTAGGAGAAAACACCAATCTAATTCTCTGTAGAGGAAATGAGAGAGATTCTCAAGTCCCATTTACTTTGATATTTAATAAGTTCATACTAACAAGATGCTGTAATATGAATCCTTCAGTATATTTCTGGGACTGTGTATAATACATATCACATGCCTCCATGGTCTGTGAGTTTTTTTTTTTTTTTTTTTTTTTTGCTTTTTGAGACAGGGTCTCACTTTGTAGTTCAGGCTGGCCCTGAGCTCACTGTGGTGCCCAGGCAAGCCGCCGCGAACTCAGCAATCCTCCTGTCTCTGCCTCCCGAGTGCTGGGATGACAGGCGTGAGCCACCACGTCCGGCATTGTAGTATGCGGTGTTGATTGTTGGTGGGTGTGTCTCCACGCCCAGCATTATATGTGGTTACCGGGGATCAAACTCAGGACCTTGCGCTTGCGAGGCAGGCACCGGAACCACTGAGCCAACCCTCCGGCCTGGTCTGTGAGTTTTAAACCCTTTTGTTTACAGAATGAACATGGATGCTGAGGGCAATGACTTCTTCGGCTTCTTTACCACTTTTCCCATGAATCTGTAGTTAGACCAAGATTTAGAAATAACGGCATCCTGGGCTCTAAGCCTCTTCTCCTAGGTCTACTTTCCTGTTTTATAAACTGGAAAGGCCAGTTGCACACCTTGCTTTGTACTGCCCAGGAAAACACTTGCTTTTCCTTTCTTCCAAAGCAAAAGTATAAGAAAACTTCAGCAGTGCTGGGCCTTCGTCTCTGTTTCTGTTTTAAATCAGAAGTGTGGAAACCCTCATCAGTCAACAGCCCCTGGCATCTACCTCTTGGGAATGAGTTCAGTGACCTCAGATTTGTCCTGCTCATCACATTATTCCTTTCAAAGGCTCAAGGAAACAAAGCCTCAACCAGGGCATTCTAATTATTAAGCATTCATTACATTATTAGGATTTATCATGAACTCAGAAGTACAGTAAACCCTTGGATTGTAAGTGAGCTTTTTCAGTTAATGTTTTGTAAGATAAGCAAACATTTGTAATGCATTTAACTTGCTAAAGGAGCTATGTCTTTCAATACAAGTACTGCAAGGTCACAATTGAGCCAATGGTTTTTCTCTCTCTCACTGTGGAATTGTGAGTGATCGTCTTCCAACAGATGTAAAAATGTCATGTGATCATGACTAAGCCAGTGGTTCTCTCTCTAACTGTGGGATTGTGGGTGGTCATCTCCCAGCAGCAAGTGATTATGGAAGTGTTCTCTTCTGCAGAGGAGGAGGAGAAAGAGGTGGAGGAATCCATCCCTTCAAAGGAGCTCAGGGAGATCTGTAGAATGTGGAAAATAGAAGAAAACTTGGCAGACCAGCACCACTGATGAAGGCTCTAGTAGTGCAAGTGATGAATCTGTGTAACAACAGTGCTACTCGCACTTCTGTGAAATCCTCAACAGAGGCAAAAGGAGTGTCATGAGATACATTCCTTGTTAAAACTGCACGAAAAGGAAAAGATTTACTGACCCAATAGACAGAGGTGATTTTGTTAGTGATAATGAAAATCATCCTACACAATAACCCCTCCTCTCTGGTCTCCCTCACACCAGCTGTGAAGGTTTGTGGAGATAAACGTGGGTTAATTTATTTGGTTTTTACATTGAGTATTTGTCATTATTTTGTATGATATTATATGTATATTGTAGAATATGAGTATTTTGGAGTTATCATTATATCTTATAGGGAAATTGGCTTTGATATACAAGTGCTTTGGATTGCAAGCATGTTTCCAAATGAATTATTCTTGCAAAGCAAGGTCTCACTGTAGATTGGAAAATCCCATCATTTCCTGATTATCCTTTTTACCAAGAACTCGCCATTTAATTCATCTGGTATTTGTTAGTAGCAAATAGGGGCTGCGTGTCATTTAAAATAATAGTAACACCAATTCGATTTGGCTGTTAGATAAGGGTTGGTGAGTAGATTAGTCATTCAGTGGGTTTAAATCTCCCTTAGTGTAGGGGATCATCTTCCAGGACTGGAAAGAGATGGACATTTGTGCATTGACCATGATCATCCTTTATGCATAAATGGAATGGGTGCTCATCATTTGGTAAACAAAAAAAAAAGTTTAAAAATTATTCAGTGACTACAATTCCTGCCATTAGAGAAGAAAAATCCACGTGCTCCAGCTAGTACAGTGATTCCCCAAGAACCCCTTTGGTTTTCAAGGTGGAGCTGGCCGCTTTTCCCGTTCTGTAATTGAGTCTTCGCCATTGTTAATCTTGTTGTTGACTCTTCATGTTAATCCATGTGCATCTGGGGTTGTGTTCAGAAAATCCTTGCCTATGTCTGTGTCTTCAAGAGTTTTACCTGTTTGTCTTCCAACAGATAAAATATTTCCTTTTAATATTTAGATCTTAGATCCATTTTTTAGTTTAGCACATTGTGAAAGATAAGAGTCCAGATTGAACCCTTTGCATATGTCTTGCCTGTTTTCCCAGCACCATTTGTTAAGAAGCTTTTTTCCCCATGCTGTTGGTTGTCTGTTAGCAGTGCCAGCGACTTCTTTGGCTGTGCAGAAGCTTTTTAGTAGGATGAGATCCCATTTGTTGATTCTTTCTGCTAGTTCTTGTGCTATAGAGGTTTTATTCATAAAGTCTCTGCCTAAGCCAAGGTCTCCAAGAGTTTTACCTAACGTGTTTTCCAGCAGGTTTATTGTTTCTGTTTTAATGTTTAAGTCTCATATCCATTGTGAGTGTAGTTTCGTGCGTGGTGAAAGGGATAGGTCTAGCTTTAGCTTTTGGCAGGTTAAAGCCCAGTTTTTCCAGCAACATTTGTTAAAGAGGCTGTCTTTCTTCCATTGGGGATGTTTGCCTCCTTTGTCAAAGATAAGGTGGCTTAGTGTATCCGGAGCTGTTTCTGGGTCTTCTAATCTATTCCACTGGTCTTCAGGTCTGTTACTTTGCCAGTACCATGCAGTTTTTATCACGGTGGCTTTATAGTAGAGTTTTAAATTGGGGATTGTAATACTCCCTGCCATGTCGTGGTTGCTTAGAATTGCTTTTACTATTCTAGGTTTCTTGTGTTTCCAGATGAAATTTTTTTTTTTTTTGAGACAGGGTCTCGCTTTGTAGTTCAGGCTGGCTCTGAGCTCACTATGTAGCCCAGGCAAGCCTCGAACTCAGCAATCCTCCTGTCTCTGCCTCCCGAGTGCTGGGATTACAGGCATGAGCCACCACGCCCGGCTCCAGATGAATTTTTGTATTATTTTCTCTAGCTCTGTGAAGTATACCATTGGCATTTCAATTGGAATTGCAATGAATCTGTATAGTAGTTGTGGGAGTATATCCATTTTGATGATGTTGGTTCTCCCGACCCAGGAAGAAGGGATATCTTTCCACTTTCTGGTTTCCTTTTCTA
>PVIC010015549.1:0-16001 GCA_004025085.1 Thryonomys swinderianus
GAAAATGTACATAGCCTACATACTGTACAATAATGTAGAATAAATCTAAATGCAATGTAATAGAATAGTTTTTAACTTATAATAACAATGTTAATGTGTAGACTATTACAAACTGTAAAGTAAAGGTCTGTAAGAGACTATTTTCACTGATAGTCTTCTGTAAATAAATTCAGTGCATTGTCCTTGTCCATCAGTACTTTAAACACCAGTCCCAACTACTGGGATAACTGAACATTGATTAAAATTTTGTAAATTGCTTGGTTTATGTTCAAAAGGTTGACAGTTGCCTAGTTTCCAAATTAGTTTACAAATGTCTGATATGACCCATGGGGGATCAAAAGCTCTTGGAGTAACTTATGGAATGAAATCATTCATGCTGCTCTAACTTTGCAGAAAATCAGGAAATGATGACCTAATATAGCTCTAATTGGACTTTCACAATCTTAGATGTGAAGCAAACGTAAAACAAAGCAAATAACTTGAGAGATCTTTTAACAACCATCCTTATGTTTAAAAAATGAAACAAGGGACAAGGAGGTCACAGTATAGCTTCAACTTAGTCTATTTTTAATATTTCTTTTATGAGTCTAGGCTAAGACACAGCACTCCTTATAAATGCTACACATGCATTACACATATGACATCTATTTTAAATACTTGAACAAATTTTAAGTACCTTGCTCAAAGAACTATAGGAGGCAATACACAGATCTAATCATGTGTGCTTATGGAATTAGATGCTCAAGTATGCGTTCTTAAAAACAACAAAAAGCAAGATGGTAGCCTTCAGAAATAACAATATGACTTAAAGCTGGAATTTACAAAACAATTGCTAAGTGATTCTCCCCTCTACCTTCTTAACCTCAGAAATAGAGAACTTTCCTGAGAGACTTTCATTGATGATTCATCTAATATTGATGTCCAATTTCAAATTTTTACTCATATATATATATATATATATATGAACACATAAATATACACATTTATTTAGCATGCAGAAGGGGATACCTTGGAGCATATATATGTTGTGGAATGGTCAAATCTAGCTAATCAACACTTATGTAGTTATCTTTGGGGTGAGCATACTTACTATCTGCTTTTCTAGATTCCCTGGGAATATATAATCATTAACTAGAATGAGAACTATGTGCTATTTAATAGATTTCTTGAACTCACTCCTCTATGGAAGTGTTATTTTATAATCCTTTGACCAATATCTCCAAACCCCCACCCGAGTTCAGCCTCTGGTAACCACATTTTACTGTTTCTACTTGATCAACTTTGTTTATATTCTACATATGAACAAGACCATTCAGTATTTATCTTTCCGTGACTGGCAGTTTTAAGTGTAAAATGAAATCAGTATTAAAATTAATATAGATTTTTTCCAATGTGATTTTTTTGATCTACTATTAGATTACAAATAATTATGTGATATAATTATTCAAAAACTAGAGTATCATTCCTGTGCTAACTACCTCCTGCATTTTGGCCACATCTACACTCAGATTTTGTGCAGGTGATGCTATGATAAATCTGACCACAAGAGTGGTGTTGTAAATGCAGTTTTCTCTCCATTTTGAGAACTCTGACAGATATGGCCCAAACATGGCCTGCACGTTTGTGGCCTGCATGTACATTAACAGCACTTTTCTGACCTAAAGTATTTTCCACATGTGATTTGGCCTAACCTCGGCTCTTCGGTTCAATAGTAGGGGTTAATTCTCTATGCGGATACCTAGCCTTATGTTTAAGAATGCCTGAGGTGAGGAATCATTTCACAAATGAACCCGGTGAGATGGTGCACATCTGTAACCCCAGTGAAGGTAAGAGATCACTTTGATTGAGTTCAAGACCAGCCTGGGCTACAAAGTGAGACACTGCCTCAAAAAGAAAAAAAAAAAAAGAGAGAGAGACAAATGTAGTTGTTCCTTGTTTCCCCTCCCTTACTTTTCCTGAAAAAAATAATTCTGACTAAAATCAGTGGAAACATTTGTGCAATAAACTGTATCTTATCACAAGATGCAAAGTCACAGTTAATGTCCAGTGACGGTTTTTGTGTTTTTGAAATGTTTTGTGATGATGAAAAATAACATCAGCTAATACAAAAACCTTAAATAGTTTTTACCTTCAAATAATCATTGTGAACAGTTCATGGGATGTTCCAAGTTTAAACAAACATACTCCATTTATACCCTTATTTATAGACTGCTTCCACAAATAACTGATATCTACAAAAATAAGAAATATTTTAGCAAGAGAAATTCAAATTAAATTACCTTTAGCAAAACACGATCATATCTTTTCATTATGACTAATTTTTTTTTTTTTTGAGACAGGGTCTCGCTTTGTGTGCAGGCTGGCTCTGAGCTCACTATGTAGCCTAGGCAAGCTCTGAACTCAGCAATTCTCCTGTCTCTGCCTCCCGAGTGCTGGGATTACAGGCATGAGCCACTACGCCCGGCACTGTGGTATAGCGGTATTGATTGTTGGTGGACGTGAGTCTCCATGCCCAGCATTGTATGTGGTTACTGGGGATCGAACTCAGGACCTTGCGCTTGAGAGGCAGGCGCCAGAACCACTGAGCTAACCCTCTGGCCCTCATTATGACTAATTTTACACTTTGATTTTTTGGTGATACTAGGAATTGAACCAGGGCCTCACATATGCTAGGCAAGTGTTTCACCACAAGCTAAATTGCCAATCCATACCTTAATGCTGGCAACCTTACCCTTTTTCCTAGCATTTCAGGTGCTTGGCATATTTTCCTATAATAACAAAGACACAGTCTCCTGTCTTTTGGGCTGTGCCTGCAATTCTGCCTCAGCCATACTCTTTTGGGCTGAAATCTGGTTCTAACTTTGCCTATGGGTTATCACCCAATATTTTATGTTCTAATGTGGTTACTATACAACTTGTTATAATTTCAAATTCTTTGTGACTCTAACCCATATAAAACGATTATAAGGAAATAATTTCAAACACAATTAGTAACAAGGTAAAATAAAACACTATCTGGTCATGAGATATGTTATAATTTATCTAAGTCTTATATGGTATAGTTTGGGTTCTCACTGTCACTGGGAATGGCTGCTGTTCGGATCAAGGGGATTTCTAATGTTCACACTGAGTGTTGCTTCCTAGATCCAGTGTAGATCCCTGAACCTGGTGGCACAGACCATTCACACACCAGCACAGACTTTCTAGCTACTGCTGCTGGTAGTAGGGGCCTTCCTGGTGCGGATCCTTGATACAGATGTGCATGAAACACTGCTATGGTCTCCAGGCCTCTGACCTGCCTCATGGAGGACAGGGCCTTGGGCTCTAGGCCAACAGAGGGATAGTGTGGCACACTGCTGTGGGATTCAGGCCTGTGACTAGATTCTTCAGTCTCTAGTATGTTGACAGATCTCCTGCACTTGTCTGTATTTGATTTTTTTTTGGTGAATATTATAAAATAATTCAATAATGTGTCCTGTATTAATTCTATTTCTTGCAAACCTTGACTAAAACATTCAAAACAAGGTTCAATTTATTTGGGGGGAAAATCATTTTAGTTGTAGAACCTGAACAACAATACAACCTGCCCTAACTTAATGACTGAAAAATGCCACCGTACTTTTTGCTTCTGAAATGTAGACCACATTCCATCATTTTTCTCCTCAAATGCTATGACCATAAACTGTGATTAAAGGTGGATTTGTAATAAAAGTATAGAACGTAATTTCGTGCATTGTACCTTACCTCATTCTAAAGCATAAAGAAATTAGGATGAGAAATAATACACAGGAAAATGAAAATGTCAGTATGTGAAATGTGTATCACAGATAGATCTACATAGATACTAGAAGTAGGATACATTTTATTCTGAGATTATGAGAGGCCAAGAAAAATATAGAAATGAAACTAGTTTGCACCTTTCTGATAAAGCCATGCTAGTGGCTTACAAAAATGTCTCCAGCTTCTCACATCTAACTCAAGAGGGAAAAGGAAAGGATTCTCTTGTTCATGAGTCTTCACAAAGTTTTAATGCACTTGTCATTATTTATAAGTATGGTTCTTATAGCTTTGAATATATTTTCTGGATTCAGGTCCAAACATGACAATATGTGCCAAAGATTAGTAAACCATAGGCCAAAGTTCAAATGGCACTGTCACCTAATTTTGCAAGTAAAGCTCTATGGGAACACTACAATACCCAATATCCAATACCCATGACATGTTGCTTTCTAACTTTCTAGCTGAGCACTGCAACCAAGAGTACTACCTGTGGCCACAAAATCTAGAACATTTTCTCTCAGGTCCTTCAATAAAGTATTTTATTAGTCTCTACCATATGATAGCTCTAAAGACATTAAACATTTTAATGCAAATTTTTCAAATAACAGTAAACATCTAATAAAAAATGTTTGTCTTCTTCTGACAAAGCGTTAACAGATATACACACACAGAATTGGTTTGCAATATAATATTTGTGAAATAATAAAATTCATTCTCAATATGGCCTAGAAATCAAGAAAAAAAATAGAAATTAGTATTTATCCTTTGTTTTGTTTTTAAGGCTAAGGTGCTCTTAAAAATACATTTTTTGCTTGCATTTGACAAAGCTCCAATAGGAACACATTTTTTTTACTGACTGCAACTTTACTTGGCCTCTAAATTTTTTGGATTCCTCAAATCTGCCTTTCCTTGCCCATCTCTATCACAATTTTTTTTTATTCTGTAGAAGTCTCTTATTCTCCTACTCTAACTAGGTTGCTGCTTTTATTTCATGCCACAGAAATTCTAGACCTGCTACTTTTCCCCCCTCAAATTTGTCTTGTTAATTTTAGTATGTTGTACTATAATCCTCATGGTATTCCCCAGGTCAAAATCCCTCACTGATCTGAACCCTCTGGTACAAAATTAAAAGTCCTCCTGGGCCCAGTGTGTGGGAACTTCTGCATTAAACAAGAACACTCACCCTCAGAACTCCTCCAATAGAAAAAGACTGCCTCTATTTCAGCCAATCTTCTTGGCTTCTTACGATGCTACTGCCTTTGTTTCCATTATTTTCCAATCTGGATTTTTCTAAACTTGGCCACTCACAAATCTTAGCACATATGCTACGAAGACTTCCATTTCTCTATTTGGTGACAAATGTCCCTCTTCTGAATTTGCATAGTACTTACAGAACACATATTCTTCACCAATTATCTTGTTTTGTATCATTCTTTTGGATTCTTGTTTTACTTTCGGTATCATTAGTTAACAAGTAGAAGAGAGCAATATGCTGCTATATCTGATATTCTATAGTACAAGAATGTTTGTATGCACAGAAGGAAATTCCTTCCTTGTTTATTTTTAAAACTTATTCATCAGTCCTTTGATACCACTTTTTTGATATTTATTGATAAATCAATATTTAAAAGCCCATATTTGAATGTAACTCCAAAAATGACTGAGTTTATATATATTTGAATTACATGTTGATTGCTTAATTCATATTTGTAATATTTAATTTGAGTAACTATACATTTGGTAGAGATATCAGTATACCTATTGGCAAGGCCAGGAATTTAGCTCAGTGGTTCCAGTATTTGTGCAAACTCAAGGTCCTGAGTTTGATCCCCAGTATGATATACCATAATATTGGGTGTGGTGGCTCAGGCCTATAATCCCAGCATTTGGGAGGCAGAAGCAGGAGGATTCCTGTGAATTTGAGGCTAGTGTGGGCTACATAGTGAGTTCAGGGCCAGCCTGAACTTTGACAAAGCAAGATCCTGTCTCAAAAAAACTTAAAAAAAAAAAAAACTATGCCTACTGGCTGCACATTAAAGAATATCTTAATTTAAATAATGTTAAAAATGCAAGTCAAGGAAAAACGTCTCAAAGAAAAATCATCAGAAGTTCAGTACCACATTGTGAAATAAAAATATTAATTTATCCTCGATAATATCATATTTTAAAATCCCGATGCACACATTACATGAAGGAATAAAGATTTTGTTCTCTATTAATGATATACTGAGAAAAAGTAAACAACCTTAAATCAATCAAATGTCTGGCAAACTGCATTTGACACTAGTCAAGACCACATTATACTAAGTCCCAAATAACTGAAAAATATGTAAAGTATTTCGGTATAAGAAACATACACATGAAGAACTATACTGACTTCTAATCTCACAGATAATCCATCATCCTGGTATTGGACCAGTTTACTGACCAAATTCTCAAGATCTAGAATGTCATCTCCAAGAAGCAAAATATATATCCTGGTTTTATTTATATATTTCATCACCATCTTCACTTTTGCTGGCACTTGATTTTGTTTACAGCTAAATGTGCTATGGGTAAATAGCCAATAAACATAATCATACTAAAAATGGAGTCATTTTTTACTACCTGTCTCAAATATGGACTTGTATTTTATTTGTGGAGGTTTCCTTTATAAAGCTCATTTTGGGTCCAGAATTTAAGTCAGTGGTTCCAGCATCTGCCTGGCAAGCACAAGGTCACAAGTTTGATCCCTGGTACCACATACCACAATGCTGAGAGTGGTGGTTCATGCCTGTAATCCCAGCACTCGAGAGACACAGGCAGGAATATTGCTGTTAGTTCAAGGCTAGCCTGGGCTACATAGTGAGTTCACGGCTGGCCTGAACTACAAAGTAAGGCCTTGTCTCAAAAAAAAAAAAAAACTTTAAAACTAGTTTTGAGTATACTAATACTAGCAGTGGTTAAAATTAGTTATTCATGTAATGTTCCAACAACCAAAGAAAACACTACTTGTCTCACATTTGCTCACTGTAGTACTATGATCAGTGAACGGAAGTCCATGTTTTGTATCCACCACTGATTTCTGATTTTCTAAATTATTTCTCTTGTGATTTAACACATTAGTGAATAAGATACAGATATATCTAGAGGGATTTACAAGATATAATTAATATCTGAAAGCTTTATGAGATTCTCCCAAAAAAGTCTTTTTTTTACAACCTCAAAAATTAAAGTGTGCTGCAAGTCAAATAAAAGTCAAACTCCTTATGATCCAGAGAACCACTGTGGGCTGGTACCTTCTTTCTGCCCTATCTGTCCCACTGTTCTCTACCACAGTCTTTTGTTGTTTCTCCAAAATGCCGTGTTTTGAGGTCACTTCACTCTGACTTAGAAGCTCAGAATTCTTATGCTTCACCATATTTTATAAAGGGCAGCCTCATCCGCTGAATCGATGTGCTAGCATATATTTTGTTTTATATCCTTATAGAATTTATGTCTGAAATAGTCATCTGTTTGCTGTTGTACTTGCTAATTTCTGTCTCCTGCTACTAAAACATTGGCTCTGTAAGGGCAGGGATTTATATGGATTCTCCTGATACACTCCACACTCTTCTCAGTGACGAAATAGTCACTCCAACTCTGATGGGTGACTGAATACACTTGCTAAAGGAATGAGGTTGTGGGGCTGGAGATTTAGCTCAGTGGTTCCAGCGCCTGCCTTGCAAGCACAAGGTCCTGAGTTCGATCCCTGGTAACCACAGACAGTGCTGGGTGTGGTGACTCACACCCACCAGCAATCAATACCACATACCACAGTGGCGGGGCATGGTGGCTGATGCCTGTAATCCCAGCACTTGGGAGGCAGAGACAAGAGGAGGATTGCTGAGTTAGAGGTTTGCCTAGACTACATAGTGAGCTCAGGGCCACCCTGAACTACAAAGCAGAACCCTGTCTCAAAAAAAAAAAGAATGAGGTGTGCTCTATGACATTCTCTAGCAAGGACGTTAGAATTCCTTCCCCAAGTAGTGGTACAGTAGCAGTTTTCATATTAAACTACTACTACTATGTTTCTCTTTCAATATTTAAGCATAGTGTGTTGTATGAAAGGAGAGAAGGTTAGCACTCCCCTTGACAAGGATGGAAGAGACCCTTGGGCCTGACAACATGCATACGGTTAAGGCATTGCCACCTACTTCGTGGTATCTAACCACTGTTTTTCACCTGTAGATGCAAACAAGCTCTAGAAAGTATGACAGTTTCTGTAGAATGGGAAGTTTCCAAAGGAAATTTGGTGTGGGAATATAATGAGGGGAAGGAATAAATATGATTCTGAAAGAAAATAAAAGAGCAGGTATATAGGGGGTGGGGAGGTATGGGTGGGTAGGGATATGGGTAAAAATGAGAATTAACTTGTGTCGTATATTGGTACAAATTCCCTGATGTTATGTGTGATTATGAGATGTATATAAATTGTACCAATAAAGAATTTTTTAAAAAACTAAAAAAAAAATATTTAAACATGGCTTCTGCTTAATTTCCTTCCTCCAAGATGCTCTTCAAGGCTTTCAAATATTTGTCAACTGAATTCTCCACAATGCCTAAGCAGCATGGGTGTGGGTGCGGGTGCAGCGCCACAGAACACAGTAACTATGGCAACATCTAATTCTTATTTTATTTGCTGTCTCTGAAAGAAGTAAAAAAGAAAAACAAAAGAGATGGGGAGAGTTAGTTGTAGGCAGTGAAACAGGAAGGCACACAAGAGTAGGAAGGTAAATGGAAATCAGAAGGAGAAGCCCACAGCCTTTCCAGCTCACTTCCTTTAGCTAAAAATGTCAGAGCTGAGAAAAACACAAGGAAAGATATTTTTGACAAAATATCATGGTGCTACAGATCAGAAAAAAGTTTCAGCCTGCCTATTTTTGTTGGATTCCCTTTGTGTATAGAACCAAGTTTAAACAGACCAAATCAACCTGGAGGCTTCAGTATGGACTGTTCATGCCCGGAGAAAGCTCCCCTCCCCGGCTGTCTCATTCCCCTGAGTCTGGGCACACATCCCCAGAGTTTAAGCTTCTCCTGAGAGCTCCAAACCACAGGAATGGCCCTGGAGCAGTGACCTGTAAATGTTTCCTGGATCTGATTTAGTCTTCATGCTTTCAGTAGTGAATCTGGCAAGTGGCTGGTTGGAAATGGCCCTAAAATTCCGAGTCCCTCCCTCTTTTATATCCATGTGAATGTCACAGTTGAGTCACAAAATTGGGCAGGTGTGGCTGCCACCACCCTCCACCCTCAACTCAGAAAGCAGAAGTACAACTAGATTTAGGAACAGAAAGTCAGAAAGAACCGAATCATCCATGGCAGCCTCTATCAAAGGCTGAGTCCTAACCTCAATCCTTGAGTCTCGGACCTGGGTCCACTACTGACAATCTTAAGAAAGTCACTTAACTGCTTGCTTCCTCAGTTTATTAATCCTACATCAGTTATTCACAACCCTTGCTCTTGACGATTCTCTTGCCTATCAAACACCCTCAAAATCACATATGATTTGCAAATCTTTATAATTTATGTTCTTTCCTGGATTGGGCACAAGCAATATATTTAATAATGTACAATTTCTATTTGTTCACTAAAAAAACTTAATTTGTAAAACACTATATTTTATTTTTTTCACATAGGAATATACACAATCTTTCTAATTAGTTAGAAATTAATAGGACAATAAAAAGTCTATTATATGAGTACAGGGCATTAGGAAGCAGAAAAAAATAAAATTTGTTTTAAAAAATCAGGTTTCTTATCTTCCATAACAGTTTAGGAATAGAGCACTTTATGACTGTTATTAGAAAGCTTATGATAGTCTTTGGAAAGAGGTCTGAAGTAAGGCAAGGGGAGCATCCAGAATTGTACAACACTTTCATTGCTTCTAATTTTGGTACTGAGTACTTTCATTGAATACAGTCCCAATCAAACCAAAAGAAACAAAAGCTATGGAACTGGTAACTGAGTTTGAAAGCTATGAGAACTTTAAAAAACAAACTGCTTGATCCTATCAAAGGTGTCACTCAGGGTTCCATAATAAAATTTATCACACCATTCATGAAGCTCTGGCTTGACACACAATGGTTAAAGTTAGTTTACATAAACTCAGTGTCAGTCACTGTATAGTTTCAGGAGAGATTCAGCTTCCAGTAGGATGCTTAGTACTTATGTTTTGTTTGAACCAAAATTCCTGAGCTTCCGTCAACTCTGAGTTCTCCTAGTCAAATGAAGAACAACAACATTTTACACACAAAAGCATTTGTCAATTACACTTAAGATAAAGTGATAAATGTTTCAATTTAGAAAACTTTGATAAAGGATCTTTGCCTTTGAGTAGAACATTTATATTTACCATTGATTTCAATGGAATAATAGAAGAATATATTGCTCCAGAAAGAAAACTACAGTGATACAATCATCGCTCACTCTGGGAGGGAGTGGTTCCAGGATCCCCCCATGGACACCAAACTGGCAGATGCTAAACACTCTTATATAAAATGGTTCAGTATTTGGATATAACCTACACACATCCTCACATATATTCCAAAACATGTTAGCTTATTTATTTCATACAACTCAAATGCTGTACTAATTATTGTTAAACTTTTTTTTTTTGAGACAGGGTCTCGCTTTGTAGTTCAGGCTGGCCTGAGCTCACTATGTAGTCCAGGCAAGCCTGGAACTCAGCAATTCTCCTGCCTCTGTCTCCCGAGCGCTGGGATTACAGGCGTGAGCTACCACGCCCGGCACTGTGGTATGTGGTATTGATTGTTGGTGGGCGTGAGTTACCACGCCCAGCATTGTATGTGGTTACCGGGGACCGAACTCAAAACCTTGTGATTGCGAGGCAGGTGCCTGAACCACTGAGCTAAATCTCCGGCCCTGTTAAACTTTATTCTTTTTTTTTTTAAATTGAATTCTTTATTGGTACAATTTATATACATCTCAAAATCACATATAACATTGGGGAATTTGTACCAGTATATGATACAAGTTAATTCTCATTTTTACCCATATCCCTACCCACCTGCACCTCCCCACCCCTTTTTACATACTCTTTTATTTTCTTTCTGAATCATATTTATTCCTTTCCCTCATTACATACCCACACCAAATTTCCTGTGGAAATTTCCCACTCTATGAAAGCTGTCATACTTTCTAGAGCTCATTTGCATCTACAGGTGTTCATGTCAAAGAGAAGATCCAGTATTTGCCTATCTGTGATCTATTTATTTCACTTATTAGTATATCCTCCAGGTGTCTCCATTTGCACATAAATAGATTGATCTTGTCATTCTTTATGGCAGATTAATACTCCATTTCATAAAAAAAAAACACATCTTCTTTTCCAATCTCCAGTTGATGGGATTTGGGTTGTTTCCAAGATTGAGCTATCACAAAAGACAGATGTACACCCTGTTAAACTCTATTCTTTGATGTTAACAATAAGGAAGTGTGCATACATTCAGTATAGGTACAATTTTTTTTTCTCAAATATTTTCAATCTATCGTTAGTTGAATCATGGACACAGCACTTACAGATGAGGGCAATACCCTTTAAAATTTATCTAATTTGACTTCTTAATGAATATTAAATACTTTAACTGATGTTTTTCATAAAAATTTTATTTATGCCAGGCGTGGTGGCTCACGCCTGTAATCCCAGCACTCAGAAGGCAGAGGCAGGAGGATTGCTGAGTTCGTGGTCTGCCTGGGCTACATAGTGAGCTCAGAGCCAGCCTGAACTACAAAGCGAGACCCTGTCTCAAAAAAAAATTTATTTAATTTATGTTCATGAAGAACCATAACAACAGCATATGGATAAGAGGCTAACTCTTCAGAGAATAATCACGTGCACACATACACACACACATATCATCATCACCACCACCACCACCACCTTGGCTACAAAACATTTTAGTCTTGACAGATGAAATTAGTGGGTTAATTAGTCGTTATAGGTATTGTGGTTCCACTGATGAAAGAAATAGTATCTATAGATTGCACACTTTTGCTTAAACAAAACGTAAGTACAGGTGGTACACAAGGAGATGCAGCTCAGTGTCTGTGAGCTTGCCTAACATGCATGAGGCTCCAAACCTGATCCTCAACACCACACACTCAAAATATTATATTAAAATAAAAGAATCTTCCTTAGTTACATTATTTGACATATTAAAGCAAAATCTGTCCTGCTCAAAAATATATAGTCTTAAGGAAACACTAAATACAGTTTTGAGAGGTATGATACCCAATAAAATAGTAAACTTTCAATTGTCTTAATGACAATCAAAATCTTTTTACACCATTGTTTTTAGTCAGTAAACTGGTAAACATTTTCTCCTACCACTTAATTGTAGGTCATCAGTACCATTCACTAGCAACGCAGTATAGAATGGGTACAACTGTTACACTACAGTACAATGCATCTACAAACCCTTTGAAAATGAAGTAAAGACTTCATACTGGCACAATTATTCTGTCTCAAAACATGGTCTATTTGTATATTTACTTGTGAATTTGCCTTACATTTAAAGGACCTAGGCAGTTGTGCGATGAAATCCACTCATTGTTATTAAAAGTTAGGCTTGTGATCATTTTGAGATAGATGCAAGATAGCTAATGATAATGTAATGAAGACTTAACAGTTTAAAATATTTTATTTAAAATTAATTTATCACTCATTGATTAATTTAATTTACAACTTACTAATTAATTGGTTGACTTGGCATTTACTGATTAATTTACCTTAACATTTACTAATTGATAATTTAACATTTACTGATGGGACACAGAATAGCTGGTAACTATCTTATTAGTATATATCAGTGGAATCAGTTAACTAGCATAAACTGAAGACAATGGACTACTTGCACAGGACTTCATTAGTCATTTTAATTTTTAAAAAAAGTTGAAAATCACTTTCTTTGCTATCAAATAATAAAAGGCTAACCACATATTTCATTTTAAAAAAATGGTTGGACAGTTGTACTATTTTTGCCTGTAGGATCTTTAAAAAGTAATTTTGAAAAGACTGATGAAGACATAGTTGTGATGAGGAACTATTTATAAAATATGGAACCTGGATAAACTTGAGTACAAATTAATAAAGAGAAGAGAGTAGAAACTGATTTGAAAGGTGTTTCATAGAGATTTGGAGTCAGAAATCAGCACTCAAGCATGATTGTTTAAGCTTAGGAGACAAAAATGAATTGCATGTAAAACAAAGATAGAGATAGAGCCTTGTGAGGAAAAAAATGTTAATATAAACCTGCTTATAAGATAAAAGGTACAGATAACGTGGAAAATGAATTTCAGTCAAAATAGCAAGCTATATTTTCATTTTCTAATGATTAGTAATAGTTTTATCGATACAAATGGAAAGGAAGAAGCAAAGGAATGGATAAAGGAAGACAACAAGGAAAATCAGAGGAAATCAGCTGTTTTCTCTTAAAAATAAATTACCCTAAAAAACCTTTTTGTGTAATATAAAGCATTTTATATATATATATATATATATATATTTCTACATGTATATAGAAACATGTGTTTTAATGAAAAATAAAATTATTTAAAACTTTCCCCAACATCCATAACATAAACTTAACAAAAGAATGAAAGAAAAAAATCTAAGTTTCCATACAATTTGATTGAAAGGTGTAAGTAAAACACTTGCAGTAAAATTATTACTACTAAAAGAAAGTTTATTTCTTAAAGAGGAAAGATCAGAAAATTCAAACCTTAGATTTAAAACATCTTTTGCAAAAGCATCAATGAATTATGTTCACATTATTATAAGTTTTTTAATTCACTATCAAATTGTTTCTAATATCCATCCTGTCTAGTTTTTACAGTGATGTACACATGGCCTTAGCTTCACGTCATGCCAAGGGTTAGGAAGAGACAAAATATTATGTTGAGGTACAAAAACAAAACAGATTTCTTTCCTCTCCACCCACATCAACAAAATCCCCATCCTACATGGACAAACTATAACAGCTGAGGTTTTGTTCTATTCCTCTTCTCCTTCTACCCCAACCCACCCACCTACCCCAACTTTTCCACAGATGTTCTGCCTTGATTTTTGGCCCTTTGTGTACTTCATAATAATTTTTAAATGCTTGGGTGCCTGCAATTAATTTCTGGGACTAATAATTCTTTGAGAATATAAAACATTATTTCTCATAATACATAGGAATAAATGCTTTTCTAAATGAAGGTAAAAGCCAAATATTTATCGAGAGGGAGGACATAAAGCCAGAATCCTAGAGAAGAACAAGTCTAATATTCAAATATCAAATTAAACAGAATGGTGCAAAGGAAAACATTATTGAAATAATCAAAACACTGCTTTTACATAAAATGATCTAGATTGAGTGGAGCCAGGCAATGGCAGGAGCAGAGAGAGAATTAAAGTAGCACAAGCCCTAGTGTATCTGACAATGTCACATATGCCTGGATGAGCTTATTAGTGTCTTTCACTTATATACAGTGCATCACAATGAAGCTTGCAGTTGTGATCTTTAGGCCCTTATGTTTACTAGTCAGTGATTTACCTCAAGGAGTACATTTGGCAGTTAAGGACTACAGTATTCATCTCCAGGTGGTGTTATCTTCTACCATAACAGATATTTCAGATCCTTTATTTTAATCTGTCAAAAGGTCATTAAGCATTGACAAGAATTCAGTAGTGAAGGGCTACAACTAACATCCCAGGCTGGGTCCCTCTGCTTGGCCTCAGAAGGTCATCAATGAATCATTCAGAGATGTACTTATTATCATGTATACAGCTAAGCAAATGTAACAGCTACATAATTTTGAATGTCAACAGTACAACTGTATTCGTGAAAAGGACAACATTCCAGTCCTTTAATTACTAGTAAAACTGAACACAAATATGTATGTTAGAAGACTACGTGTGTGTGTGTGTGTGTGTGTGTGTGTGTGTCTGTATGTTGTAGGAGAACCCACTAACAGGCACGTTTTGGGCAATTAGAACATTTGCACATTGGTTTAAACCAAAAGGAGTAAGGAATAGAATTATTCCTTCAGGCCTAGAGGACACTTGGCCAAGTTTAATTTCTGGCTGCATATTTCCCATCCAGTTCAAGATCCCTAAAAAGAAATACATACAAGGAAAAATATCCCTTTCATGCCAGCAGAGTGGCCTTAGGAGAGGCTGCTGTGGGAGAGATGGGTGTGCTCTGGTGTCTGGTTTCCACCCAGAGGTGCCTGCAACCTCAGTGAAGCTCAAGGGCCTACTCCACGCATGAAGTAATGACCCTGCCAGTTTCATGCGCTCTCAGCACATTCTCTCTGCCTCTCCTCCCTCAGCAGGTGCTGTAAGCAACTCATCCAGAGAAGGAGGGTTGGGAATGAGCAAATCCTAAAGTCGGAATTCCTGGAGCACTGTCTCTGCTTTTGCTAGTCTAGCTACAACCGGGAAGAATTGGTTTGTCTGTTAAGAGTGGGCTTGGGAAACACTAGGAAAAGAGAGAAACAAAACATAAATTTTAACTATAACATTATTTTTAAATGGAAGCTTAATTTTTCAACTGCCTATATGCCCCGATGTATGTTAAACAATTTCCCACTTTTCAATTAAAAAGCCTGGAAATTAAATCATTTCAGCACACTGTGAAATACGGGTGACTAAAATAAACCACACAAGTGAGCAACATATACAGTACCACTGACCAGAAAGCCACTATAGCTCTGATAATATACAAATCACGAATGCAGACGGAAACCTATGAGGATCAAACAGAACTACCACAAAACGCGGAGTTCTTTATTGAAAGAAAAAATGCCTTTTACCTTTTCTCGAAGGGGAAATGCTTTGTGTGCACAGGGGAGGTACCTGAAACGTATCTGATGTACACATTCTTATGGTTTTCTTCCGAGAAATAGACACTGCTCAGGTAAGAAGTGTTCTTGTCACACTCAGGTGGAAAGCTGTCATCTTCCTCTTGGGAATAAAATCAAACGCCCTGTAATGTCCTTTTATTATTCAATTTATTTTGACTGCCAAGAAAGTCCTAATTGCCCACGTAAAATGACAGGGTGAAACCCCTATGCTTACAAACTGGGCTGGTCCCTGCAGCTCACGCAGAAGGACATTTTGCATAACGTGGCTCACATAAAAGGCTTTGTTCTCCACCGCCTCACAGTGGCCGCAAGCCTCAACTTCAGTTTGCAGTCAT